>JAXGGA010011097.1:0-43877 GCA_038373865.1 Uloborus plumipes
TTAAAATTTGGTGCTTTTTTCCCGCTTTAAAGAAATGTTTTGTTTTTTTTTTTAATTTGAGGAGAAGAGCCTAACTCAAGAGACTTCTTTGAAATTTTTTTTCACGGGCATCGCAGTGCAGATAGTTAGTTTCGCATAGATGACTTTATATTTTTATATCCATTGTAAAAATCCGGATCTTCATGTCATCCGCAGATCTATAATAGTGAAAAATCAAAGATACTACAAAGACTTGTGTTTGTAAGGGTAGAAATAGAAAACAAAACATTCATTTTTTTTCTCCCGCTTTGTGTCAGTTAAAAATCCCAATTTTGTGCCAGAAAGATCTGTTTTTGTATCAGGTGAACTAACGGTTTTGCAACATAATCTTGAATTTTACATTAGATTTCAACACAATTTGAAACAAGTATAAAACATTTGTAGCAAAAAAATAAGTAAATAAAGAAAGCTATTATCATGTTATGGATATAGTCTCTTGCATGGCCTGATCTGCCGAGAAACGTTCTACAAACAATTTATTATTGTGATTATTATGGTTTTGATTTAACAGCTTTGAAATCTAAGCAAAATTTAATTCATAGAAACTATACCTAATTAATAGGGATGCACCGATAAGCAAATTGGACGATTACCGATTAATCGGTTGTTGATAATCGGCCGATTAATCGGCTGAGCCAATTAATGATAAGAATGATTGTTTTTCGATTTTACCATTAGTGTTTTTTCTCTCTTATGCAATTCCAAGTTTAGAAATAGTAAGTAATTTATTTCTGAGAGAAAATTTTTTTTTCCATTTTCCTAGTTTTCACAAACTAATTTCAACATTTTATCAACTTTCTTAGAAGCAATTTTCATATTATTGTCAATAATATTACTAACACATTGTTAGTTATGTTAATTGGACATGAAAATTCGGACATAAAGAAAGGGGGAAGGGGGAGTCTGTGGTGAGCAATCCAATTCAGGAGCATTTTTAATTCATATTTTATAATAATTAGCAGCAATTTAATTCAGTACTTTTATTCTTTGAAAATTAGAGGTTATCTAAAAGCACTGCTAAGGAGAAAACTATCGCCACATGAAAAATGTTGCAACATTGTCTTTGTATATTTATTCAAAGTAGGAGAATTAATTTAAAAAAAAAGCTTAATATCGTCTGTGAGGATTATTATTACTGTTAATAAAATTATTCATTATAGTTTCTTAGTGAAGGTATACCTTAAAGAATAATGTTTGAAAAATATTTTTTCGGCCGATTAATCGGCCCAATTTTGCCGATTATTAATAATCGGTAAAGTGGCCGATTAATCGGTACTGCCGATTAATCGGTGAATCCCTACTAATTAATTCACCCATCCACTTAAAAACAGTTTTTTAGAGTTCTCTATGTATGTAAATATGTAGTATATATTCAGAAATGTACATAATTTAAAAAAAAAAAAAGATCAATGTTTTAAAACTACGATGTTTTCCGATATATTTATCAATGCCATCGATATTTTAGTTTGAAGAATTTTGTTTTGTTATCGATGTCGCACCTCTACTTGGTACAAAATAAAAACAATACTATCTGAAAAAAATCCATAAAAATACCAAAAAAAATGAATAATTATCCAAAAATAAAAATATAGTAATGATGATAATCATAAAACATGAAATAAACTAAAAAGCTCTCTAAACTGATTTTTAAAATGTCGTGAAGTAAAAAGGAAATCTAGGCAAAATGAATTAAACTTTCAGGGTATTGAATTAAAAAGCAG
Organism: Uloborus plumipes; assembly: GCA_038373865.1. Classification (NCBI taxonomy): domain Eukaryota; kingdom Metazoa; phylum Arthropoda; class Arachnida; order Araneae; family Uloboridae; genus Uloborus; species Uloborus plumipes. The sequence goes on from JAXGGA010011097.1 coordinate 1,761, forward strand.
AAAGTTAGTTTTACTCGTAAAATTATTAATTTGATTATTTTTAATTAATAAAATAACAATAAATATGAACCAAATGTATCGGTTCACAATGATTTGTCAATCTAAATAGTATAAATAAAAATTTATTTTAAAAACTCTTCAACTAATAAAAATTCTGAAAAAAGGATCTGAAATTTAGGCAAAATTAAGAACTTTCGGAAACAGAGGCACCTGGAGGCATTCAGCTCTTGGATCATCGAATACTTATGCCTTTTTCTCCCCGAACTTTTTTTTTTGGTATTTCAATTATATTGTTTTTCAAATTCAATATGAAATTGTAGATGAAATTTTTAAAAAATGTATTTTTTTTAACGTTTTTAGAATTATTTTTTATTTTATTTTACTTTTTTTGTTGTTATTCATTTTTTTTAAATATATTTTTTAATTTTTATTTTTAATTAATTGCTTTTTTTTTCAATTTTTTTATTTGTGTATTTATTTTTATCTTTGTTTAGTTGTATATTTTTTCTCAACTTTGTGTAAATATTTTTAGTTTACGTTTTTTTCCTTAATGAGCAAAATTATGTTTCTTCTGAAAAAGCAAAATTGAATGTTGACCCATTGTTTGTAAATTTTCATATACTTCATCAAATAACTTGTGAAATTTTACATTGTTGAAGAGGTACACTTAATGTCACAAATTTGTATCATCTCTACTAATAATAAAGCTGAAGGTGGTTCTGTCTGTCCTTCTTCCTTTCTGTCTGTCTGTCTGTTACGCGCGTAGCGCCAAAACTGTTCGGTCGATTTTCATGCCACTTGGCACAAAATTAGTTTGTAGCATGTAGTTTTGCACCTCGCAGCGATTTTTCGAAAATTCCATTTCGTTCTTTTTCTATTCGAATTCTTAGCGGAAATTCGATAAAATAGGGAAGAAATATTTCACACACATTTTCAAGTCTTATGTCATTCGAAAGCTTGGAATTTTCTGCACAAAATGAAGTTTTTTCGAAGTTTCTACGATCATCAGGAGAGCTGTAACAATTGTTTTTAGAATCCCGAAATTCAAGGCTTACCTTTAGTAAAGCAAGCCAAACGATTCTAAAATGGTTAAACTTTAGAATAAAATTTGTTTGAAAAGAGAGATAAAATGAATTATTTTATCAACGGAAATCAATTTTTCATGTTGTTACTATGGTTACGTGTTCATACTTATTTTTGTTTCTTTCTTTTTCCAGGGTTGCCAGCGTCTATCTTCGTAGGCTACTGCCAGACGTAGTATTTTTGATTCTACGGTAGTATTTTTTCGGCCCAAATAAGGAGCGTAGTATGTTTCTGGCAACCCTGTTTCCAATACACTAATGACTTAATTAAAAGATTTGGCGGATTTTTTTTTTTTTTTTCATTTTTATAGATTTCGCATTTCAGCAACATTGATTTTGGCAACGTTTGGAAACAGTAGTATTTTGTAATATTTTTTTTAGAGGAGGCGTAGTTTTTTTTGTTCCAATTCTCTGGCAACCCTGTCTTTTTCCCGGTGAAGCGGTGAAGATGATTTGGGACCCTGCTTGGCGCGTTTTCAAAAAGTCAACTACGCCAAATAGCTAGGGTTACCACGCTTGGCGCGCCTATCGTTCATTTAGCGAGAAAAGGGTACCTAAAGCACAGATTAACGAAATATCGTATCAATTGCGATATTGCATCGTTTTTTTAAAGTGTTTCATTTCGGAAAATGTATTGTTTTGTTTTTTAAGCTAGGAAAGAAAACTTTCTTCTTCTCTTAAACTTTGGTAAGATTTCTGTTGGTTCCTGTTATCAACAAAATTGTTCTTATTTTCTCTTTTGGCTTATTTTTGTCCATCTCCCTTGGGGTTGCATTCGAATGTTCCAAGGGGGTGTTTTACCCCATTTGTCGGGTAAATCAGTGTTTTCAATGCAAGGTGATATGAATTGGTTAACAAAAGTGATATGAATTGGCGCGACAACTTGGCGATATATCGCCAAGCTTTTGATCGCCAAGTATTTGACGCCAATTGGCGAAAAAAATTTTTTTTTTTTTTTTTTTTTTGATTTTGGTTCAATTTGGCGCTGTTGGCGATATTTTGCGAAAAATCCACTGAATGATGTTAAAATCGATGATATTTAGGAGATAAATCATTGTAAAACATTTTTTTGCATTGTTTCGTAGCAAACTAGGGATACAAATGTTTGAATTGTTATCTTGCTCACTCCAAGCACTATTTTAGCACTTAAGGCATCTACTAAGAAATTTACACGTAAAATTAAGTAGTGTGGGGTCCATATCAGATCTTTATATCACTTTGAAGGAATTATAGTTGAATAAAACTAAAATAGAGCATTTTTTCTGCTATATCAATTATTTTACAAATGAACTTTTAATTTTATACCACGGGCAAAGCCGTGCGGGTACCGCTAGTATTCAATAATTAAGAATCTGTACCAGATATGGGTGGGAGGGCGGGTTGGCGACAGGTGCTTCGGTCGACATATTCAACTGTGATATTCGAGCGCGGAGACCAAACTGGTCTTGAGTCGACTCCCCGTGCATTTTTCGACCTTTCAGAGTCAAACAGTCTGAATAAGGGTCTCTCGACCAACCCTTCTTCCCTAACTTGGCCTAACATAGTAAAAGCAGGCCTTTTTTGGGCTTCAATTTCAAACAATTTTCGGCAAGATATCTCCCCTTCCCTCCCATGCCGAACGACGTCACAGATAGCTTTGATGGAATCTGTTTTCAGAAATCCCGAATCTCTCATCTTTTGCCAGTCGCGTTTTGAGAGCCTCAGAGTCGAAATACTTTTTGCTGAGCCACAGAACCCACTCTTTACCTCTAACGTTGCCAAACAAAGTCTAAAAACTTGAACATATACATCAGTTGCGTGTTTAAAACTTCAGTTTCTGGGGAAAACCTCGAACTTCTGGTATATCCTCTACAGCAAACTTAATCAAAAATGCATATTAAGGCCTTCAATTTCAAAAAAAAAATTCACGAAGATCCCCAACGCCTCCATTTTCTCTAACGTCACTGACAATTCGAAACATTTTCCGAAGGAAAGCCGCTAGAGGCCCGACTTTATTTTTGATGACAAAATACTTTACTTTTGATGACTTTGGTGGCTTCCTCCAAAAGCCACCAAAGAATTATGCTTCCATGTCGAACAATTTCCAGAGAGACCCCCCAAATCTTCGCCATTTCTTTAACGTCCCCAAAAATAGGTTTAGTTGCGTTTTTTAGAATTCATGTTGAAAAATTGAAAGATCCTGAAAGTGCCCTCCAGCCTTACCTACTCCCTCAAATTCACCAAAGATGACTTTTAATTTTACTTTTAGAAATTTCTGACCAAGAGCTGCCAACCCTTCCGTTTGAAAGATTTCCTAAAACGGACTTCAGTTTTCGGAAACACGAGGAAAACTTTCTCATTTCCTTTACCGATAACAAACATTACATAAAAATTACGTTTTCAAGCTGTCATGTGAAAAACTTCTTGGACGAGGACCAAAGGATGCCTTTATGCCACCAAAACTAGTCTAAAATGTTGTCTTATACGGGTCATTCCATTTTAAATCAACAAATTTTCAAAAAAGTTGTTGCATCACCATTTTTGATTTTGATAAAAATTTGCATGTGTATTCCTTTTACTTCCCAGAGCTCAAAATGGTGGTCATTTTATTTTTAAAAAAATTACCCTTTGATATATAGGCCTTTTTTGTTGTTGGCAACAGCAAAAATCGGGCGTTTGGATGCTTTGTCTTATGAACTATAACTTTTTTTCTATCAAAGATTTTGAGCTCAAATATAGCTCATTGGAAAGCTAAGAAAAAGATCTTTTTATATATGCTATCAATAAATTTCAGATATTTAAAAAATATTTTTTTTTTCAAGGTCAAAGTTCACGACGAAAATGACATTTTTTACTACTTTCGAACATTAAAAAACCCATGAAGGGTTCAAAATAACAAGCCGATTTTTTCATCATATATTCATAGTCATGGTTACTTACTGTATAAAAAAAATTGGCTTGTTACTCCACCCCCTTTATGAGATATGCCCCCCAAAGTTGTAAATTTTTTAAAAAATCCAATTTTCAACGCTAAAAAAATGCATGTGGGGGGCAAGATAAAATTTTTTTCATTTGTGGTATTTTAAGTACTTTTTACCAGCTTTCTAATAAAACAAAAGTTGCTTTGTTATTCAAAGGCGTTTGGCAGATATAAGGGACTGAACTTTCAAAAAATTGCACAAAAACAACACGATTATTTTCATTTTTTAAAATCTTTTTCTTTATTTAAATGTAATTATATACCTTATTCTTTGCCTTAAATGTTAAAAAAAGACTAAGAAGAGCAATGAAGAAACATATTTAAAGTTTAATAAGATAATTTAATATTTTCAACACCTGGGAATATAGAATACCACTAAACTTGTCTGATTTTTAAACATCTGATTGCTACCTACAACAGGACTGAGCATTTCTCAACTTGTCCAGGTTTGTTCATACCATGTGGTCATCCTTGTTCTGGCTTGCTCTCACATGTGTATCTTAGTTGTCTTTCAAATTCTGAAAGAAATAGGTTGTTGAGCTAGTGTTTCTGCTGTAAAATCTTGTGAAGCTGATGTGATTTGTTTTCATTTCAAGTTCATTCATATTCACAGAATGGTTTGTTAAAGGTAAAAGAAGAAATTCTTTAGAATACTTAAAAATAAAATTAAATTTGTCTTTCTACATGTAAATTGTGAATAAGTTATGGATAACACTAAATGCTCCATAGGAGTTTTTGAGAATGATGATTGTGATATTTGAAGTTACAGTAGGCAGTCTACTGTAAATAGTATTTCTGAGTACAGTGATGATGATAAAACTTTACTGCACCTGAGTACTGGGTGTAAAACTATTGAAACTGTTTGTACCTACCATGCAAAAAAATTTCTTGCCAAGTTTTGCCACCTTTATGGAACTTCTAGCTGGTAGGTACAAACAGTTTCAATAGTTTTACACCTAGTTCTCAGGTGCAGTAAAGTTTTATCATCCTCACTGTACTCAGAAATACTATTTACAGTAGACTGCCTACTGTAACTTAAAATATTACAATCATCATTCTCAAAAACTCCTATGGAGCACTTAGGGTTATCCATAACTTATTCACAGTTTACATGTAGAAAGACAAATTTAAATTTATATTTAAGGATTCTAAAGAATTTCTTCTTTTACCTTTAACAAAACATTCTGTGAATATGAATGAACTTGAAATGAAAAGAAATCACATCAGCTTCACAAGATTTTACAGCAGAAACACCAGCTCAACAACCTACTTCTTTCAGAATTTGAGAGACAACTAAGATACACATGTGAGAGCAAGCCAGAATAAGGATGACCACATGGTATGAACAAACCTGGACAAGTTGAGAAATGCTCAGTCCTGTTGTGGGTAGCAATCAGATGTTTAAAAATCAGACAAGTTTAGTGGTATTCTATATTCCCAGGTGCTAAAAATATTAAATTATCTTATTAAACTTTAAATATGTTTCTTCATTGCTCTTCTTAGTCTTTTTTAGCCCTTAAGGCAAAGAATAAGGTATATAATTACATTTGAATAAAAAAAAAGATTTTAAAAAATGAAAATAATCGTGTTGTTTTTGTGCAATTTTTTGAAAGTTCAGTCCCTCATATCTGCCAAACGCCTTTGAATAACACAGCAACTTTTGTTTTGTTAGAAAGCTGGTAAAAAGTACTTAAAATACCATATATAAAAAATTTTTTATCTTGCCCCCCACATGCATTTTTTTAGCGTTGAAAATGGGACTCTTTAAAAAATTTACAAATTTGGGGGGTGCATATCTCATAAAGGGGGTGGAGTAACAAGCCAATTTTTTTTTATACAGTAAGTAACCATGACTATGAATATATGATGAAAAAATCGGCTTGTTAAATTGAACCCTTCATGGGTTTTTTAATGTTCGAAAGTAGTAAAAAATGTCATTTTCGTCGTGAACTTTGACCTTGAAAAAATAAATATTTTTTAAATATCTGAAATTTATTGATAGCATATATAAAAAGATCTTTTTCTTAGCTTTCCAATGAGCTATGTTTGAGCTCAAAACCTTTGATAGAAAAAAAGTTATAGTTCATAAGACAAAGCATCAAAACGCCCGATTTTTGCTGTCGCCGACAACAAAAATGGCCTATATATCAAAGGGTAATTTTTTTAAAAATAAAATGAACACTATTTTGAGCTCTGGGAAGTAAAAGGAATACACATGCAAATTTTCATCAAAATCAAAAATGGTGATGCGCACCCCATTTGTTGATTTAAAATGGAATGACCCATACGACTTTAACTTTGAAAATGTGTGGTGGAACCAAGCCTCCTTCCCTCCCCTAACGTTACTAAAGCGTTTTTCAAAGTTCAATATCGAAATGATTTTGAATGATTGTGACCGATAACCCTCCACTTTCCCTTTCTTTTAATGTCATCAAGGATAGCATAAAAGTGTTCATGAAACTTCAAATTTCAAGAGGAAATCCCTAAAAGAAATAAACTTAACTTTAATACCGAAAAACAGGGAAAGAACCTCTACTCCCACTTTCTAGTTCCTGAAAATTGCATGAAATGGCGGTTTTTGACCTCAATTTTGAAAAGTTCTGCAAGAAAAGGATCTGAAATCTTTTCTAAAAATGGATTAAAATTGCTTTCTAAAACTTCAATTTCCTTGCATTTCTGGGGGAATTTCTATAGTGAGCATTTAACCCTTATCCCTAGGATCTTACAAAATTTTCGATTATGGAACAAAGGCTATCAGACCATTAGCTGTATCAACATGAGGAAAATGTCGCCACGATGGCAGTGCTGTGGGCACTGTGTACTAGAAAATAAAAGTACAATGCAAAAGTACCCCTTATGCCAAATAGCCCAGTCTCTCCTACTGAAAAAGGCACAGCATTTACCATATTGAAACGTATGAGTGTCAGTTTTTGCCCTCTTATTTGCTCATCTACTCAGAAAAACTCCACAACGACTGGGATTCTACCAGAGCAAAACTTTAACCTCAATGAGTTTAAACATCTTTAACTTCTTTTTAAAAGAAAGAATTTGCAAACTATAATGGTTAAACTTTTCCTACATAAGTCTTGTTTTTGTTGTTTGGTATTTTTCAAATAAAGTGCAAATTACGTAAATAGCGTGTATTTAGGCTTTAAAAAATTACAGATGGTACTTCTCTGAAAAGCTCGTTTTCTTCTTGGTTATATGATTACTAACGATGGAAATGTAAGAATATCATATGTTTTGATACATATTAGTACAATGAAGTAATACATCAAACCATGTATTTTTTATTCATTCCTTTAAAACAATACATTTTTGCTTTCGGAACAGTACCGATATGTTTGAATGTCAAACACTTACAGCATTGTGCTCAAACAGCACAATTAATTTCACACAGACTCCAGGTTGCAAAATAATTTGAGCTAGCATTAGTTCAAAATCAAACCTTAAGGGAAATTATAGGAATTAAATAACTGCATTGCTTAACTACATGTTATAATACTTTCAGTTCATACCTTGAGGGAATAAGTCACACATTTCTATGCATAGCAGAAAATAGTGACTCGAAAAAGCAAAATGTAGCAAGACAATTTAACAATTAGTATCCAAAGAAATAAATTCCACCCCCCCCCTTTAAATAACTTTATATAAAGCTGTCATTCATTTATTTATTTATTTTGTTTCTTGAGAAATGAATTGTGTTACTGAATCCTTTTTTAAATTTTTTTCTTTAACATTTAGGGCAAACGTTTCAAGTACAAAAATTTGATTGAAATAAATTATACAGTATTGATAGGGGAAAAAAGGATTCATTTTATAAAAGAAGTTTCCAAATTAAACAACATCAACTTATTTTTGGCATATTTAATAACATAATTTTTGAAGCAAATATCAATTACTAGAAAAAATTATAAAGTTGTGAAAATTGTCCGTTTTTTCACAATTTTTTCCACTATTTCAAAAACAGAATGTTTAAAAACAGCTCAGAGTGAGTAAAACTGCTCAAAAAAAAAAAGGAGTGGGTTTGCTAGAATAAAGGAAAAAAAAACGAATTGAGACTACTATTTAACATTTCTTAGCTTCAGGAATTACAAATCCAGCAATAAAGTCTAAATTATTTTATTACAAATAATAGGACCTGAAATTTTTTTAAGCCTCTATAACTATGAAAACTATATATTTTGCAATACACCGCCAACTCATTTATTTCTATCCATGAACTGCAGTTTCGGGCTTACTATGCCCTCATCAGCATGGAATACGAAAGTGAACGAGTTGGAGGCAAAAATCCTCTTATAGAGCATAGAGAGCCGAAACAAACTGCGGTTACTCACTGCTTTATACCCAAGCTCTGCCTTAAAATTTACAAGTTGTACCGTTCCCATGTGCGGTCGCTCGCTGGTTTTCTAATTTCACATTAGCTACGAGTTTTTTTTTTTTTCGTCTCTCTTTGCTCTCTAAGAGGATTTAAGAGGATTTTTGCCTCCAACTTGTTCGCTTTCGTATTCCATGCTGGTGAGGGCATAGTAAGCCCGAAACTGCAGTCCATGGATCGAAATGAACGAGTTGGCGGTGTATTGCATGTTCCTGCCTTAGCCCTTGCTTAGGGGCGGTTACTCACTGCTTTATATATTTTGGTTGTTCATTTCTCATTAAAAACATCTACAAATAACTAATTTCATCTCATATTGAAAGCATATTCATTTCATTTACAGCAGTCTGTTTAAACTTGCTACATGTTTCTTATCAGTTCTGCATACTGCAAAACAAACTAAACCAAAGATAATGATGGGTTAGATCCTGAATAGCCGTGCAATAGAAAAGTTTATAATATAAAAGAAAACATCACTATGATACAACTCCATCGTGTTGCACTTTAAATACTACATTTACGAGGCACTATTACTTCACAATAACACTGCAATTTTTTTAAATGGTGTGGGGGAGGGGCAAACAATTGCAAACCAAAGAAATTCGTATGTATTTTCCAGTAAGAACGGTTTTGGATTAAACAAGATTAAGCCTTAGTTAATGTCATATAAATGAAATAATAAATGTGTTAACTTCCAAATTTTACATTAGATTCTTCAAATATACTATTATTATGAATCAGTTATTTTATTAGTTTTTAATTAACAATTGCCACTAAGGAATTTTCTGCTACCTCTGAACTTGTGTGTCAAAATCTGATGAAATAAAACTGTGACAACACTATTTTACAAATTGAACAGCATTTATACTAAATGAACAAAAGAGTTTTTAAAATCATAAATATTCAATGATATATCCAAATGCAGTATTGTCATAAGCTACTAATAAATTAATAATACTGTCTACATTGGGGCGCTAGCAACATGCAGCTATGATAATGTGTAAGAGGTAAAAATCAAACAAACATAAGTTATCATGTTCCATAAGAAATATGAACAAAATTACATAAATAAATGAAATAAATGTTAAAAAAAGAAAGTTGTTCCATCATAACAACCTTACTGACATAAATAAATGACAAAATGAAAAAAATTCTTAGTTTGAAAAGTATGAAAAGTAGGGTGTTTTAAGACATAAATACCCAACTTTTGCTCTTTGGAAATTTCAAAATTATAATTTTGTGTAAAAAATTAAGTAATCAGACTAGAGACGTTTTATTTTTAAATATAAAAATGCAAATTTCAAAAACTCTAAATACACATACAGTTAAATACTGATTTTATACAATAATAATAACAATAATAATAATAATAAAACTACAACCAGAAAAAAATACAAACTTAAGTATGACATTTATCATACAAAGAAACAATACTGCTTGAAATGCGCTCAAAGAAAAACATACATAATGTTTCAAAATAATACTTATCATAAGCATTAGTGATACAATTAATCAAAATTAGCTTTAAAAGTGACCAGTCCATTGCACATCAATTGGTGATAAAATTTGATCAATAAAAAATATAATTTTACAATACAATCACAATAAATAATTTATGATTTAAAATAATAATCACATAAATTGCCAACAGAAAAGATTTGAACATAAACTCAAAACTTTCCTAAAGATTAAAAGAAGCAAAAATCACCAGTTTTAAACATTAAATTTAAAAATCGCAAAACAGTTCCAAATAAATCATAATTAGTTGATGATGTTTTTAATTAAAGTTTTGAATACTGAAGTATTTTATTTATACTCAAATAAAATTTCTAGCATTTGGGGTACATTATCTTTTTTTAAAAAACAAGATTAATTATATGCATGATCATTTTGATACATAATTATTTTCCTGAAAGTAATAAGTCATACAAGAATGCATCAAAACAATGTTTCCAAACAAACAAAGGATTTTGCATGAATTGGATATTAAGTTCTATCACACAAGAAAAAAATAGAGAAATCAACATATACATATAAATACAGTAGATGAAGGTTAATTGAATCAGCCGTTTTAATGAATCAAATCACCACAAACAGAACAACATCCTGCTTTATTGGATTTGCCACTTTGTTGAATCAACAACGTTTGAAGAAACATGATTCAGATAAACGATGGCCAAGGTGTGGGTTTGTGTTTATATTGTAAATTATATATATATATATATATATAATAAAAGAAGAATTTGAAGATAACTACAAAAAAAATACATTCTCTATGTCGAAATAATTTTTATAAGATCATGAACTATTCATAAACATTAGTAAACAAAATATTAACATTTGTGCTAAGTTAGATGCCAAAAGTGTATCTTACATTTTCTTATTTACGAAATAATTCTTTCTTGATTTAACTACAACATATCATATAATAATAGTTGGATAAAATTTAGATAACTCCTCACAAAGAAGAAAGGTTGTCAGGAAGTCTAAATAATAACAATTCTAAAAATAAAGATGGTGGGAATGTAAATGCCTTAATTTTTCAAGGATTTGAACATAAAATATTTACAAGTCTTATAAAACAAATCTTAGAAAAATAGAAATCTTTCAAGACAGAAGTATAACTAAATGCTTACAAACTAAAAACACAAAAAACTAAAATTGAAATAAAGGAACACAAACATAAACAAGAAAAAGAGTAAATAAAAATAAAAGGAACTTGGTGAAAAGAAAATAAAATAGTTATCCTACAAGAAGTTTGACTAAATAAGAATTTCACTAAAGAAAACACTACTATCAGTCAAATGAAATAACATTACCTACCAGACTTGATATCAGTTATCACCAATGCTGTTTGGAAAAAAAAAATGGGGGAAATGCATTCTTTTTTAAAAGCAAATTCTAGGTGTCATGATTACTAGATTTTTGTTTGGCCGAAGAAAGGTCCCTTCAGATTACATTGAACAACTTCAATTTTAAATGATTTTCTTTTTTTTTTTTTTTTCAAATGTGATATGAAACCAATTTAGATTAAATGTACTTTATTTTTTAAATAATAAACCAAATATTTTTGGGAAATTTATTCCCTCTTCAACAACAGCGCTGGCTGTTGCACTGAGAAATTCAGCATATCTAATGATGTTTTGCACATTCCTAATAAAAAGAAAATGTAGAAGTAAATCCAAATCAGTACGGAAGAATCTTATTTATATAGTGCAACCATCCATAAATCTCATTGGCAAAGCATATCCTTCCAATTGACAAACAGTACTTCATATTAAAGCATTCAAAAATAACTTTGACCATACAGAACAATCCAGAAAAAAAGACAATTTTTTTTACAAAGAACCATATCCTGAATACTCAAGTTTCATTATTTCAATAAGTAATAACCAAGCTGGTCATTTAAGGGGGATCAGGAGAGTCAGCTGCCCCCCCCCCTTCACACACACACAATACTGGCTTCAGGAAATCAATATTTGTTTGAAAACTATAAGGGTCCCACATTTTTGTAGAATTGAGCTTTGTGACTGGCATAGGCAAAAAAAAAAATCAGATGGGGATCAAGTTAAATTTTATAATGGGGGAGAGTGAGATGTAGTTAATTTCAGCTGTTTTCTGTGGTCAAGGAAACGTTGTGCGCAAGGGCGTAGCTAGGGGGTGCAGGTGGGTGCAGCTGCACCCTCTAGATCAGAGCCAATGGGAGGTCACTGTGACCTCCCATTTTATTTATTGTTTTGACACACGATTTTGTCCCCTTTCATGCTTTTCATATTCAGTATTGTTTTGATATAAGCTTTATTGATTAATTTTAACTTCTTTGGTAACTGACGATTTTGCCAAATTTATTTGTGTATTTATTAATTTTGGATTTGCATTTGCTTTTTATCTGTGCATACAATTTATTTTAAGTACTTTAACTCATAAAACATTTAAAGTAAACCGTATCATTTCATTCTAAATAAGGATGATGTTTTTCTTTTTTGCCCCTTTCTTTGTTTACGTAAAACACAGGTTTTAAAAACATATCACTCACATTTTTATCTAATTTTCTGTATTACATTTTGCATTGTGATAAAATCATTTTATAAAAAACTACTGTTTTGTTCTTTTAGAAATATTTTATACCATCCATTGGTTTAAGGTGTGCATGACTGAATAAAGTATAGTTTCTTTGAGTTCATAATTTCCTCCTTTTTTTGTGCAAATAGAATTTCAAACTTTTTTTTCTCTTTCTTTCTTACTTTTTCTTTCTCTTTTTATTTAAAAATTTGACTTTTTATTTAAAAATTTGACTAATTTTTGGGAACTTTATATAAACTGCGTTATTATATCTAGTATTGATTACTTTTCAGAAAATGATAGTAAGCTTACCTGTTTTTGAGGAGAAAATTTTTAATTTACCGAATGAAACTCAATTTTACTGAAGGATTAAAAAATAAATAAATAAAATACAAGAATGCATACTTATCTATGTCTACCAAAAGAAATGTGAGGTATCACGAAAATAAATAAATTAATTAATTAAAGAAAAAAAATAAATAAATAAAATTAAGAAGTTCAGCCTTGCAATACTGTCTCACTGTTTTCAAATTTCATCAGCTAATTTGTATCGGATAAGAACTTTTTTGGAGGTCACAGTGACCTCCTATTGGGGTGCCACTGCTTGCACCCCCCTAACGTGAGTCCTGGCTACGCCCTTGGTTGTGCGTATAGGGGCTACAGCTCCAAAACCCTTCTTGGCCCTGTGTATGTGTGTATATGTATATGTATGTATGTGTGTATATGTATATACATATATTGTTCATAAAAGGTGAACATACATAGTCAAATTATGTTTATAGTGTTGCTCCAAAATGTAAAATGTGATACATAAATTTAGATGATTGATATTCTATGTATTATAAATGACTACCTCAACCAACTTTAAAGTATTAAACTTACACCAATGCTGTATTTGCAAGAGGAGATGTGGAGATGCAGTATCCTGAAATGTTTGGCTTTTCATTTTAAAAATAATATAAATGTACTGTAAATTGATTTCAAACCACCTTCTTTATTTGTGAGTAGACTCAAACCCTATGGCGAGTACCCCATTATTTTTTTTTTTCAATTACAGCATTGACGAACACTGATGGGAAAATCTAAGATGTTAGTGAACCCTAACATAAAACTAGGGCTACATTTTTCTTTTAATACTTCTTTTTAATATTTCTCTTCCTTCTTTTTTTTCCTGAATTATTCCATATTGAGTAATTTCTCTTTACTTTGTACATAAAAATTGCAGTTCTTATATTAATATTTTGTACACCTTAGCTATAAATAAACTTAAAAGCAAGTTGAAATAGGTTCTTGAAAACGAAAACCTATTTGCCATCACTGGATAGTTGATAAAATTTACCAGCATTTCAAAATGTTAAAGAAAATAATACTGTCATTTTTCTAATGTTTTACTATAAAAGTTTCCAGTACATACAAATAGACTTCCTAGCATAATGTCTACCATTAAACGCATTAAATATTTCTGCAGCATTCCTAAATTTGCTCCTTTTATAGATTATTCTCCTAAATTGTCAATTTCAAAATAAAACTACTGCTAATTTTAAAAAGATTTCTTTTCCAGTTTAATTTTAATTATCGAAGAAAATAATTTTGAAGCAACTTTATAAAACTTTGACTGTTTTGTGCTGGCTTCAGTATCAAGAAAAAGAGCGTCCCTATTAAGCTCCAGACATTTCCTATTCATCAAAAAAAAAAAAGAAACAAATCCTTATGCTAAGTACTCATCTATCTTTGAGTTCGGAAATCTCATGATAAAATATTTGCTATGTAAGAGATCAGGAGTAAATTAAAGCTTAAGTAAGGACTTCAGACAGTGTTCACATGTCTGGATCATCCGTTTCATTGTCTTCAACAAGAATTCTGGTATCCGACTTTTTCCTACGGCTGAAAGAAATAAAATACTTAGAAGAGCATAGAAAATTCGTATGATACAAAAATTCACGATACTAACATGAACATTGATGAATTATTAAAGCAGTTGTTTGTAATGAGATCAGCACCAAAATCAAAGGTTTATTACGCCACAGAAAAGTAAAGGGCAGCATCTGCAAAATGAGTTTTTTAAATATCTGAAGAAACCTGCTTTGGTTTCCATACTAACCATAAGGTAACGTTGGAAATAACCCTTTCTCAAGCACCATTTTCAGTAGAAACCAAATAAATATGCTTGTACAATAAAGCTAAAAAACAATAGATGACCCAAATGCAAAAAAGAAAAAATTTGCAAATAGTCTCCTTTACATTCTCGAAGCAGTATTGTACTACTACAGTGAAACCTCATTTTACAAGCACAATTTATTTCACTCTTACTGACACTACACTAGAAAATGCTGTATAAACAAAATATTTTTTCCATAAACAACAATATATGATAGCATAGTCGCAGAACACATCCCATTGCAAAAAAAATTAGTTCATAAACATTTGAACATTTCTAATGCATCCTGCATCCCTATAAATGTAAAAGCTATCCCACAGGGATGCTACATTTAGAGTATCCAAATCCATGACTTCCCATAACTGCTCCCTTAAGCTTTCTACGATTCACAGGATGCAACATTATCAGAAAAAAAAAAAAAAACATAACAAATGTTTTAATTAGTAGTTTGTAAAAAAAAATGCAACCTCTTGGCACATATGTCTCATAAAATGCAAATTAAAACAAAATGTAACAAAACTGAGCTCCTATTATAACTCTACGATAATGAATGCAAAATGATGTGAGTTTCATAATTTATTGCCATCCTAAATATCCTTAACTGCTGTTTTAGACCAATTTTATTTTCCAAAATTTACATAAAATACGATAAATATTAGTAAAAATTAAATATCAGTTTTTATAAGTGGTATTAGCTATAATTAAGTCAGATGCAAATGGATTATAATTTTCAAAGCAAGATAACCACCAGGCTAGACTTCCACTACACGATATAAAATACAAAAAAAATCCAAATAATGGTAAATGCAAAATTATAAATGTCCACACAGTAGAATCATAGTAAACAAAAACCAGAAAATTTCATATGAGCAGATACGATCGGATTTGAAACGCACAAAAAAAAGTAAAACACATGCAGGACAGCAAAAAAGCATAACTTTTACATCAAATAATTAAAATAATTTTGAAGCAACTTTATAAAACTTTGACTGTTTTGTGCTGGCTTCAGTATCAAGAAAAAGAGCGTCCCTATTAAGCTCCAGACCTTTCCTATTCATCAAAAAAAAAAAAAAAGAAACGAATCCTTATGCTAATACTCATCTATCTTTGAGTTCGGAAATCACATGATAAAATATTTGCTATGTAAGAGATCAGGAGTAAATTAAAGCTTAAGTAAGGACTTCAGACAGTGTTGTTAAGGAGTAGTTTAAAGTTAGTACTTATGTACTAACTTTAAACTACTTAAAGTTAGTACTTATGTAAGGCCTAGAACTCAAAATGCATGAGCAATTTTCCGTTTCCATGAATTTTGAGCAGTTTTTGCTGAGATTCATGATTGTCCATGACAAATTTTGACCACGGTCAAAATCTATGACTTTCCAGGTGCAAAGATACCCTGAGATTTTTGCTTTTGATGACTCTTCATAATTTGGTAAAAATGAAGTGTATCTTTAAATAAATTTAACATAATTGATGCTGCCCAATTACATTCTAAATAAGTCTAACAAGAAGAAATCTTACTTCGGGTATTTTCTCTCTTTCTTTCTTCTGTTAATGACACCATCTGGCTCATCCATCATGCGTATTAAAAGGGACTGGTCACTAGAATCTAATGGAGCAACAGAAATATCTCGCACAGCTCGAAATTTACCACAGTTGTTCAGATGTTCATTTTCCAATCGGAAGAAGTTCCAAAAAAATCTCCTACAGTAAATTCATTTAAAGATAGTAATCCATTAAAAACAAGATATTTGTCTGAACTATTTTTAGCAATTTCAAAATAAGACTCGGTTCTAAAATTCAATGCATAATTATACTTTTCTAAATAATCTTTCAATTCCTATGTTATCACAATGATAGAAGATTTTAAAGACACACAAATATTTTACCAATGTAAAAGATAAATTATTTCACCACATAATATAAAATGCTAATGCAAATAATAATAATAATAATAAATAATAATAATACTCACCTAAAAACTTCCAAAGGAGCTAATACAGTGGCCATAATATCAGAATGGATGATATCCAACTCTGTCAAAGATACTGAAATGGTCCAACCAAATCTCAAGAAAAAATCTTCAGCAATGGCAAAGTAATAGAAATTCTAGAAAAAAAGAGAATAATTCATTCAAAAAAATAAATAGATAAATAAAATTGTACTAGGAAACAAAAAAATCAGATTGTATTATCATATTATTTCAAATGCAATCTGACCCTGCAATCAACAAATATCCTACTTCATATCATTTACTTGCCTTTTTTGCGGATGTGTATATGGTGCAGGGTATTATAGCTAACTTTTTACTCAATAAAAGTTTTACTGTGATATGAATAGAAACATAAAATATACCTTTTCTTAAATCAAAAGTTTACAAATAATATCATAAATCTTTCTAAAACAAAAGCAGGATTTAAAAATTATATTAAATCTTTGATAACTAAAAGAACAAAACGAAAGAAAGGGGAAGCATTTATGTTTAATGTTGTAAATCACAAGAATTTCTCAAAATAATATCATGGGTATTAACTTGTAACAACAATACAGTAATATAAAAGATTAGAATATATTCAAATGGAATTCAGGTTTTTTTTACTTTATCTCTCTTCCCTTATCTTTTCACCAACAGGTTAATATTCTCAACCCTAATGGACGGTTGTCATAGTAGTGGATTACAGGCTTCTTCTGAGTATAAATTAAACCCCTAAAAGCTGATAATATGTCTAAAAGTTATACCATATCGTATGCACAGTACATTGCAACAGATGAATGAAACATATCTAAGAGATTGAGTTTCCCAATGTTAGAACAAGGTATATACCCAAACTCCACCCCCCACTGCAGTTATCAAGTCGATCTGGGCGTTTATTATTGGAAAACAAGGTGATCACTGATCATACCTCCAATTCTGATGCATTTTAATGTTTTTTTTTCCCCTTTAAACGTAATCAGTTTCTGAAAGGCAAGATTAAATTATTTCACCTCAACTAGTTTAGTAACACAACATTTTTGCTTTTAGTTTGATAAACAGAAAACAGAGTCATTTTAATGATTATAAAACTTACAGGTGAAGAATACACAATTTCTTCTCTTAAAAATTTATTTTCACCAGTGTTTGTATCAAACAAACCCCAATCCATTTTCACATCCCAAATGTATGTGTATATAGAGCTAATGACACCAAAAACCAGCCAAAGGTAAAAGAAAGGATTTTCCCATGTAGAACCATAATCATCTGAAATTTAAAAAATAAATGTCAAAAAGTATACTACTAATTAATAACCACACACACACACAAACTATTAAAAAATTTCTTTTTAACATTAGTAAATAAAATATTTTAAACCACAGATTACTCTGGCATTCTATTCTAAATTATATAAACCAACTTTAATTAATAATCTTGCAATTCTTAAAGTAGATACTTTTAGTTAATAGTCTTCTATTTATTATACTTTCCTTATTATTTTTAATTTTTAAATATTTATTCACATTTGGTAAATTTCATTATTATGTTAAATTCATTATGAATGTATCAAATTAAAAACATTATAATTTTTAAAACATAAAAAAAACCTTCCTAAAAACAACAATAAAATAAAACTACTAAAAGTTTCATTTGCAGCAACAGTGAAAATGTTCTACACAGAAATGAAATTTAAGATTTCCAACATTCCAATATTGAACAAATAATTATAGATATTGCCCTAACTGTGTAAGATTAAACATGGTAATTTATGAAAGATGTTCAACACATGAGCATAGTTTACATCAACATATTCAGTCAGAGAACTTAAGATAGATGAATGCACAATGCAATATGCACTTTTAAAAGATCATTATTCGTAGAAAATGAAGACCTTTAACTGTTTTTAGCTTTAAACGAACCAAGGCTACACTAGATAGCGTTTTATACAGACTTCTTCATTACTCAAAACATCAATGGTAAAGATTTGCCCGCTAGAGAGCGCTGAACAACGACCTCCCAAATGTTTGTTTACATTTGTTAGCATGTTGTTTCCGCTGTAAAAAGTGACGTTTATCCTATCTTTTAGGGTTAAAAAATATTGATGTAGTTAACTGAAGTGGAGTACAGAGTGAATTGATGCCGAAGGCCCTCTTAGTACTGCTTTTTAGGGGAAATAAATTCCCTTTTCAGGTAAAGTTGGTCGCAACTCATGATTCAGTCATACGACATTCATTCATTGTTTACTTTCTTCGAATTAGCAACATATAGCAATGGCGTTCAATTTTGACATCTCTGCATTAATAAAATATACGCTTTTCTTCGCAGCCGATAAATAAAAATGTAGCAATGAAATAATATTGTTCTATTTACTATTTTGTTTCATTACTGTTGCTCACACGATCTTAATTGCTACGCAAAAGCTCAGATGTTCATTTTGATAGCGTTGACCCATCAGAGCGATAAATGGCGAATCTATTCGTAGAGACATTTCATTTTGATGCCCCAGAATGAAATGTACACTAATGAAGCGATGGTGTTCAACGGAAAGACGATTGACAACAAAACATATTAATTTCTTTAGTAAAAACGAAATGAGCATATATAATCGTTTGGTACTAAAGAGCAATACAAGTACGAAAAAAATAAAACAAAACTACAATATTACGACGACCAACTGTAAAATTTTGTTTTCATTTACACAACATTAAAAGGTAATGTTCTTTTTATGTTAAATTTCACACATTGATAATATTTCGATAATTGGGAATCTGCTGTGGTTGCCAAATTTTTGGCGATAATTACTTTATTTTGCTGCTCTTTAGTTTATGTTTGCGAAGGAAGTATATTTCCCTCGCTCATAAATTGGACACAAAGATTTAACGCCAATAGTGAAAGATAACCAGACTTCCAATCACCGAAATCTTCCCTTTTTTGTTTCTAATTTCACACATAAGTTTAATACTTGAAAGTAAAATAATGGGCCAACTGAAAAAAAGCTGCGAAATAATGTGAGAATTCTTATTAAAAAACTCGCCAAATCAACTTCAAACGCTCCATTAGCATGTAACATAACAAGTTTAATAAATATATCAAGCCATTATTATCATTGAAATTTAAATTAAAATGCAAAATAAGAGAAAAGAAGACGATGCAAGCTTAAAATTTTAATCTTCGCTTAGGTGGTAAGAAAATACATCGCCAAGTTAAAAAACGTACCTATAACTGAAACGTACATACTACCAAAGATCTCGGTTATTGAAATATTCTCAAAAGCTTTACGGAGAACTTCCATTAAAATGTAAAAAAATCGCCAAATAAATTAATTTGACCATCTAAACTCATCAAAAGTTTTGATGGAACTATCGTTCCAAAATCGCCATTTATCGCTCTGCGGTGCCAGTGTCGTTTCCATGGGCGGAGTTAGACTTTTCTGTCTGGGGGGGCTAAGCCCCCATTCTAAAAATGTCACCAAAAAAAAAAAAAAAAACCACACACACACACACACAGGCCCGGACTGGCCATAGACTTGACCGGGAGATTTCCCGGTGCGTCCTCTAAAACGGCGCCCTTCTACTGTTTTCACAATGTGTTTGCTTTTTTTTAAATGTATACTGGGCTTTTTATATCTTATAAAGAAACGCTATCTCATGCCCTCCTAAAGGCTGTTGGGTAGGCAACCTTTCGTAAGCAGGGAAAGCAGTCCACTGCACTCCGCTATCTACTGTCGCTCATCTTTGCTCCCTAAAGTGACTATCCCTACACTCTCTCCTGGGCGTTTCCTCAATAAAAAAAGGATGTGAGGGTGAAAGTGACAGCACATATCAATGGTCAAGAATACGAGTAGAATTGTGAGATTTATTGACGGTACTTACCGCTTGTGCTTGTCTCGGGAGAGTGCTGTTACATGAATCAATGAGTCATTTGGGTTAGATTTTAGCATAAGTGAAGAAGTGAGTTTGGAACTTCAGAAAAATTGAACACACTATAAGAACGAATCTTTTCAACGGTAAGTTTCTCATTTTAATTTTCATTTTCTTTGTATTAAGAAAATATTTTCTTAGATGTATAATCCTAAATTATAGAATTACAATACATGAATTTATAATTAGTTGTAATATGATCTGTGAGTTTCAATGTGATGATTTGAAAACTATTACAGTATAATCCCGATTATCTTCGAGCGGATTATCCACGGGGCGAATTAAACGCGAAGATCTGGTAAAAATAAATTTGTTGTTTTTGCTTAATATTCCTTACAAAAGAGTGCGGCGTACTTTGGCGAATAAATTGTTGGACGTTATCATAGGTCCTATCCCTTTATAGATCTTATGTGCTTCAGAACTTAAAATGCAAATAGTTCTTAATACTGTACCTATCTTCACTATTTGTATCACGTTTTAATTACAATACAATCATTTTTTTGGCAAAAAACAATAAAGACCATTTTTTTTTCTTCTTTACCCCCGTTTTAAACTTTTTTTTTTCGTTGTCCGCGACACATGTGCCATCCAATCCCGCGTATAATCGGGAATATACTGTACTTTAAGAAGGTAGTCAGGATCTAGTTAGACCCTGATTTTTTTTTTCTTTCTTATCTTTCTCTTTCTTTAATATAATTGTTTTTTGTAATGAAGACTCTCTCTCTCGCGCGCAGGCGCACTCAAACAGAATTTCGTAACTTAAGGACAACGATAATATGAAAATTAATAGAAATGTTTTAAATGATTTTTAAACATATGTACTTTTAAAATATAACACTTTGGACAGCTAGCATTTCTGAAATGAAGTTTTAGACATTAGATTTAGATCCTGATATACAAATGTGTCTGGGAAAAAATATTATCCTGAAAGTTTTTTGTTTTCTTCTCCAAAAGAACAAGAAACTTGAAATTTTAATTTTACATGTAAGTGCTACTTTACATTTTAATTATAATTTACATTGAAATCCCAAATGTGAAAAAAGGAGGCAAAAGGAAAAGCAAAACGAATGAAAAATTATACAACATGGCCAAGAAATCTCTCTCTCTTATTCTTTCAAACTGAAATCTTTGATTTTTGTTACAAGAGTTAATTCATTCATTTATTCCTTATAATGATAACAATATAGCAATGTATATCCATAGATATTAAATGATTTCTCAATTAATTTAATTTTCAAGCGTTTCTTGTCTCCCAGTATCATCAAATTGACATTTAGTACGACTACAAAGTTTCACTTCGGGTGCACCGGATAAATTAGAGTTCCATCAGTTGCATTTTGCTATAGCTTTGACCCAAGATATTTGCTACGTTTTTATCATTTTAGTAAAAATACTAATAAAAAATTAATATGGAATTTGTGAAAAAAATAAATCAGACTTTAAAAAATAGACTAAAAGACTTTAGATGATACTTGTATGTGTTTTATCTGTAAAAATATTTTAAAGTCTTTAAAAAATAATGAATTTTAAATAAATAAATAATAATAAAAAAACGCACTTCTGTATTTACGGGGTTTTTTGAAATGTCCATTTTAAATTCTTAAAGTAATGTGGAGGCTAAATTGGCGCCCATCGACTTAGCCTTCCCACGCCCTTTCCATCACCCAGTCCGGCCCTGCACACACACACACACACACATATATATATATATATATATATATATATATATATATATATATACAGTCAACTCGCGATAACTCGAACTTCGATAACTCGAAATTTTCGATAACCCAAAAAGAATTTTTTTCCCTGCACCTTCAGTGATGTTTTAATGAAATTTTTTCTCTTTAACTCGAAGTATTTTTTCCTTTTTCTCGATAACTCGAATGTTTTTTCTCATTCTCTCAAATAATTTTCAGTCTCCCCAAACTCAGATTATCAAACGACTGTGCCTTTTTCTGTTGGGGTATTTTGTATCTTCTTTACTTACGCGCTCTTGAGCAGAGGAACGTGTCAAGTTTCTTTTGTTTGCGATTTTCAGTTGTCTTACCCGCAGACATTTGGATGAGGAGACACGGTGAAGCTGCTGCTTGCGGTCAGTCGTGGACAATGGTCAATCTGCTACCAGGAAAAAATCTCTTGTGGAACACAAGTGGTCTTCAGACATGTGGGTGGAGACACGTCCAGCTGTTGCTTGCTGTGGACATTATTGGTCAAACTTCCAGGAAAAAAGATTACAGCTTCACCACTTGACTGACCAGTTCTCAGATTAGTGCCCATTCTAGCCTTCGTCTTCCTACTTTACTTAGTGCTGTGAAAAAACTTCTTTTCCATATCGCAGAATGGCTGAAAAACGAAAATGCTCTACACTTTCTATTGCAGAGAAGAAAAGAGTGATTGATGCAGTAGAAAAAGGAGGACAGAAAAAAAGTGAAATTGCCAAAGAGTTTGGTATTCCGAATAGCACATTGTCAACGATTCTAAAAAACAGAGAGACAATTCTGAAAAACTTCGATGATAATCAAGGGGATCGTAAAAAGATGAAGACAGCTGAATATCCGGAAGTAGAGAAAAATTTTTGATGAAATGAATAGCACAGTGTCGGACCCAGAACATTCCGCTTGGTGGAATGATATTGAGAGAAAAGGCGGAGGATTTTGGAAAGCAGCTAGGATTCAAAGATTTCAAAGCCAGCAGTGGCTGGATTGAAAATTTCAAAAAAAGGAACGGCATATCGTTTTACAAAATTTGTGGAGAAAGTGGCAGTGTCAGTGAAGAAGTTTGCAACGAATGGAAGCATAAATTGCCACCAACTTTGGAAGAATATGAAGCCAAGGATATATTTAACGCTGATGAAGCAGGCCTTTTTTTTTCAAATGTCTTCCGGACAGAACAATGGCCATAAAAGGAGAAACTTGCCAAGGTGGAAAGAGAAGCAAAGAAAGAGTCACTGTACTATTGTGCGCCAATATGGATGGCACGGAAAAAATAAAGCCCGTGGTAATAGGCAAATAAAAAAAACCAAGATGTTTCGCTGGAATTAAATCATTACCTGTGGATTATGAGGCTAACCAAAAATCGTGGATGACTGGAGAATTATTTGAAAAATGGCTAAAAAATTTAGACCGTAAAATGTCTCGTCAAAAGCGTAAGATTGTTCTATTTATTGACAACTGTAAAGCCCATCCGAAGTCAGTAATGTCAAAGCTGAACTGTATCAAACTGGAGTTCCTGCCGCCCAACACAACTTCAAAGTTGCAGCCATTAGATCAAAGAATCATCCAAAATTTCAAAGTGAAATATCGTCATCAGGTAGTCAAAAAATGTGTTGCTGATATTGACGAAGGATGTACCCCCTCCGTAAATGTGTTGCAGGCCATGCGCATGGTAGACAAAGCCTGGAATTGTGTTTTTCAACAAACAATAGCAAATTGCTTTAGAAAGGCAGGCTTCGTCAAAGAATCTGACGAGAATAACCACATAGAGGAAGAAAGAGAGGAAACGATTGAGGATTCAGTCTGTGAAGAATGGAGTTTAGTTTCGAAAGCTCTGCAACTGGATCCTGTGACAACATTTACAGACTTCGTCGACATAGATAATGATGTTGAAGTGTGCGGAAGTTTGATGGACAAAGACATCGTTAATGAGTGTAGACCACTCTCAGAAGAAGACGATGACATTGAAGAACTTACCTCTCCAAAAAAGATAACCTTCAAAGAAGCAGAAAGTGCCATGCTTGTGATGAGAGCGTTTATTGAACAAAGACCTGATATGGACACAAAAACATTTAATGCTGTTTCTCATTTGGAAAATGTAATTGACGCCGAAAGAAAGAAGAGTACCCGTCAAACTCTTCTTGACAGCTATTTTAAATAAATTATGGTAAGTTCTTACTTTGTGTTCGGTTTTTCTTTAATAATATACATGTACCTACATCAAATGATTTTTTTTTTTTTAGATTTTCGATAACTCGAATTTTCGATATCTCGAATTTATTATGCCTTCCCTTCAGTTTCGAGTTATCGAGAGTCTACTGTATATATACTAGCTGACCCGGTCACGCGTTGCTGTGGCTAAGGTATGGGTTAAACTATAATGTTTCAATAGCAACGAAAAACTTTATTACTGTTATAGAGATCAACTTTATATAAATATGAATTTGAGGTCAAAATATGAAAACAATCGAACAAAAATTTCCTAAGTTTGCTAGAAACAAAAAATCAACAAAAAATGTGGCATTTTAGTACTTAGAAATATTATATTCAAGCTTGTAACAATTGAGTCAATTAAAAATTTGCTAATTGCTATTGTAACATTTTATTTTTTAATAATGTAGGTTAGGTAGATAATTAACCAATATTATTTGTTATTTTTTGAATTATAAGCATTTTTAATTTCAGTTTAACTCAACACTAATTGGTGCACAATATTCTTTGTTAATCTGTCTCTTGTAAACAAAAATAGATTGGACGGTTTTCCCACACAGGAGCAAGCGACCTATAGTTGCCCATGGGAAAAACATAGATTTTCTAAATCTAAAACGCAAATTGACATTGTTTGTCCTTGGGACTTATTAATAGATATGGCGAAAGCTAAATGAATGGGAAACTGTAGCCTTTTGAAGGGTTTTGAAGATTCTGGACGGTGTCATTGGGATACGTGGCAACAGAACTACTTCATTTTTAAACTTGCCAGTCAAAATGATTGCCTCAATAATGTTCCCGGTGATTTTTTTGATAACTAAACGCGTACCATTGCATAATCTCGGTGGATTTAAATTACGTAGAAGAACTATGGGTGAACCAATTTTTAACCGCAGATTATGTGGTGGCATTCCGGGTATGTTTAAAGAATTTTAGCCAAGAATACAGAAAAGCTGGTAGCTAAATAGATAATTTGCAATAAAAAATATATTGCGGTCCAAAATTGAGATAAACTATCCTATCATTTAAGATGGACCAAACTGAAACTGCGCGCAAAATTTGGTTAAAATCGGTTCAGTAGCTGAGGAGTCCATTGGACACAAACACAGGAACACGTAATTTTTATATATTACAAGAAAGATTATTGCTTGTTTACTGCTCTCCAGAAGCTGCCAGAACGTGTGCTTTATGTCGCTCAGCCATGGAGGTGTCAAAAAAGACTTAGTAAAAAGGCTTAGCCAAGAACACAGAAAAGCTGGTAGCTAAATACATAATTTGCAATAAAAAATATATTGCGGTCCTAAATTGAGATAAAAACTATTCTATCATTTAAGTTGGACCAAACTGAAATTGCGTGTAAAATTTGGTTAAAATCGGTTCAGTAGCTGAGGAGTCCATTGGCCACAAACACAGGGACACGTAATTTTTATATATTAAGATATATTTATTTATTTATTTATTTATAATTTTGAATGCAACTTGAAAATAACAATCTGAGTTCACAGAGTTGAAATTCATAAATTCATTTTTATTTTATTGTTTTAATTTTCTTATAAAACTTTCAATTGGGAATTGAAACTGTTTCTGTGTTCAAAATAAAAGTAATAAAATCGACTTAAACTAGCACGAAATTTGCATTTTAGAGATGAATTAACATTGTTTTCTTCATAATATTTACTGTTATTTTGGTTTCTATTACTTCTTTATGAATAAAATTCAATATTAACTTTTATTTCATATGAGGTCTGTTGAATGTAACTAAAGTACTCAAAAACATTAGTAAAGTCGAAAGATGTTTAGAATTACTAATCTGTGCTGAAATTGCTTTGCATGAGAAAAATATCCTGCTAAACCATGGGAGAAATATTTGAGCCCTCCCTTAAAATTCCGCATATGGGCGCCCATGGACCGGAGGCACGAGATAAAAACACATACATCACTTAGTTTTCCAGTAAAATAGTTTGGTAGGAAGATTCACCGTTTGATATTGTTAACGGATGTACTATGAACAAAAATTAGTAGAGCAGAGCATAAGCTAAAGAGAAAAAGTCTCGCAGAATGTTCAATGCTGAGCAAAAATATATTTTAGTTCTTAGGAGGGTTTTTTTGGAAGAGCGATGACAACTGCTAATGTTGAAAGAAAACTTTGTTTCGTTTATATTTTTTTTTCTTCAGGGGGGGGGGGGGCTAATAAGCGCCATCACCCAGGTTTTCGAATGATTGCATGATCTTCTCGGTGTTATTTGTCCTGAATGACGTACGTATTTATTAATTTAAAAAAAAAGTATTTTTTCCTTCAGGGGGGCTAATAACCTGGCCAGGGGGCTTAGCCCCCCTAAGCCCCCCTTAACTCCGCCCATGGTCGTTTCATAGTTAATTAATAATTAGAATCAATTGAAATGAAAAATAATTCGCTAACTAATTAAAATAAGCCGTTAAAATGCAGAATAAACCAACAAATAAAACAAGCTATTAAATAACGTTTAAATATACTAAAATAGAATTTAATGCCAAATTGTAAAATGGTCGCCAACAAATTAACTTTTAATTTTGTCTTTTATTATTTGATTTGTAGAAATGTTAGTTACCATAAAATTCGATAGATGTCGCTGGAAAAGGACGTCCGTTTTTATCCCAAGGATTTTGATCAAATGAAGAAGCCTGTATAAAACGCTATCTAGTGTAGCCTTGAACGAACAATCAAACTGATTAGATAAAACTAAATACAAATACTATTTTTGTTAATTTGGGTCATCTACTATTTAGAATAGCATGGGTAAATTATTCTAATATTAACTCTATGTATTTATTTATTATTTTTTATTTATTTTCCAAAAATAAAATTAATTTAACAAAAGTGTACATACAGTAAAAATTAAATTGAAGTTAAAGTGCATATACAGTCAAACCTGTTTATCACAAAAGCATAATTCATTATGAAAGAAAAATGAAGTTAGTAAAGTGTGTTAACTGCACTGCATTAAATTGTACCATTAAATGTTTAACAATTTTAATGCATGAAAATTTTAAACTTAAGACTCTTTGACTTAATTGCTCACTTTGATAACTTTCTCAAAACCTTTATCACAAAATCTTATTTCAAATTTTTCTTCCTTTCCATGACATATGAGACAAAACAGGTTTGAGTGTAACAAAAATGTTGAATTTTTATCAAGTCCCCAAAAAGACAAATGAAATTTTTAACACTCAAAGCCCCATTAGAACATTTAAAATAACGAACAAATGAATACATAAACACAACACACCTTTAGTATATACATAGAAGGATGAAAATGCAACATTAAAAAATGTTGTTGAATATTTTCCTGCATTGACAAGATGTGGAAATGCTTCCCTGGTGTCTCGATAACGTCGCAAACATTGAGCAAATCGAAACCAAGCAGGAAGACAAGCTACAATCGGTCTTGATATCATTCCAATGTCATCGACACATTTGTTTGAATCTAAATAAATTTGTTTTATCTTTATTTTTTAAAAGATAATTGCTAACACACAATAAAAAACAAAACAGATCTATAAACATTAATAGTAAACTAATTAAGTGACTTTGTTAAAATCATTGAACATGATCTGGTGTTTACATTAAAAAACATTAACACAATATTCTGTGTTTTTTTACAAATCTCGCATTGATAAAATCAGTTCCACAAGGTTTCACTGTGAGAGAATTTTCATTCAAAATATAGTAATATAGGTACAATATTTCACAAAATAAATTTAATGCAAAAATTGTATATCTGAAAATTAAAAAAAAGGCTTTTATTATAAATACACATATTTTACACTATGGTTTACCTTATCTTAAGTAATCTTTACAAAGGAAAACTGCATTGTGGAACTCACGTGAACTGTTAAAATGTCTCAGTTTTTCTTCCAGTAAGATTTTAATTCACATATATAGATAAATATATAGATTGCATAGAGAAGAAAATTGATTTTGTGAAAATTAATTGATTTCAGTATGTAAAAGTGATTAAACATATTTCAACTAAATTTGTTTCTTTATATAATTAGAAACTGCTAAGAGTTGAAAGGTACAAATCAAAATCTATGCATAAATATTCCACAAGAAATTTGTACAAAATATATGACACATAATGAAAACAAATGTAGAAAGATATTCAGCACAAAATTGTAAAAATATTACAGATATATGTTTTGGGGTTGCCAAGAACCCTTCAAGCATACAGATGTTAGTTTAGGGAAGACATCAAGCAATTGGAGTATTTATTCTTAAAAGTTTGTCTTTTTAAACTTCTAATTTTGAATATGGTATTCAAGATTATAAACACATGCAGAACAAAATACAATTCCCAAGAATAAATAAACAACAAACAACATTAAATTAACTTTTTTAATGAATAATATAGATTGCATAAATTGCAAAGAATTATTCTAAAACTTACCTGTATTTACTGCCCAATCAAAGTGGTAGATATAAAAACAAACAAAATACTGAAAATCTACCAAAACAGGAACAAGGCTATTAAGTTGATCAGCCAGCCAGAAATCAGCAAATCCAACATGAAAAAATGGAGCAGCGATGATTCGACCCTAAAATTAAACAAGTAATTTAATAAAACACAGTCCCTATTCAAACTCTGAAAAAAATTTGTAACATAAAAAAACTTATTTTTGAAAATGTAGTGATGTGCTTAAGCGTTTTCTCATATGAAATGTGCATTTGATTTAAAGAGCTTAAAACTTAAAACTGTTTTTGTAGAAGGATACCAATGATTAGAACATCAAATATCCAAACTGTTGAAAAATTGAAAAGGTTAGTATAGTAATATATTACATGCAAAACTGCATTCAAAAACTGGCAGTAGAAGTTACCATGAGTGTCTCGATGCAAGATTGTGAAAATTAATAGAAATATTTTGTAATTATGCATTCTATCACCTCTAAGCAAAATATGGCATTTCATAAAATGAATTGCTGTATTAGCAACTAAAAGAATTGGCAATAATATTTTGTCCCTTACCTTAATTATTTTATTATATAACATTTTATTCTAAATTCAATTAAACAAATTGGTAATAATTAATAAGTAATACAAATTTGTTTATAAAAATATTGATCCAATTGGCCAAAACAAAAAATATTTCAATATTGAGGGACAACCTGTGCCTCCTTATAATTAAAGGTCATCTAATTGACCAGATTTTTTTCAACTTTTGCCCTTGAAAAAAATTACCGCCAATTTAGCAATGAATTGAATGCAGACAATTTGTTACTGTGAAGATTACAGGCTTCATAGTGGTTTCGAAAAGAAAAAAAAAATCAGGACACCATATTACAAAAATATCAAGACAAAAATCAGGACACTTATTTTAGTTTCTTTTAAGGGTGTAATATACACACATAATATTGGACTCTCATGAGTGATCTCCATATATCACAACGAAAAGTACATCAGCAGATGTTATTTCCAAGTTTGTTCTTTTTTTTATGGGTGTACTTTTTTGTTTAAGTCAACAAAAAAGCCAACAAATTGCAGGGCTCCCAACAAATCCCTATTTTGATTTTAAATCCCTAAAATTTCATTTATTCCCCAAAATTGGTCAATCTGTCCCTTAAAAATTTAAGTCTCATTTTTAATTCTCTCAGTAATCTCTAAAAATGTGTCTCAAGATATTATTTCGATTGCTACATATTTCAACTCTTTTCACTATTGAAATATTTGTGTGGTTCCCTGGTTAGATATAAAAAGGTAAAATATCTCATACCAGAACTCTTAAAAGCCAAAATCTAGCATGGTGCCGTAATGTCCTAGTTGGATTCAATAAAAATGCGAGCAGGATCAAAACTAGCATCAAAGGATTAGCATATGCAGGCATTGACAAGGCATCACTGAAGAGAAAGGCAAGAACACTCAAAGCCCACATTACACTAGCAATACCAGCAATCTGTAAAGAAAAATTTTGTGAATAAGCAGATATAAAACTTAAAAGTTCAGGTAATCCGTAATGAGAACAACTGAAAAGAAAAGCAAAGGGTATTTTAAAATTCCTCCTTTCCTACAATCACGAACTATAGACATTCATAAAAATTTTACTGTTGGCAGACTAAATGTAGATTTATGAATAATACATGCAACATTTGCAAGTTGCTAAGATTATAAAGATTACCAGTACGCATAGCAGGATGGTCCAAAAATAAAAATTTCAGAAAATATACTCTTCACAAGTCTACCCTTGTTCCATGGTGTATTACAGATTTAAGGGAGGGGGAGGGGGGTAAACCTGTGGAATTGATCAATATTTAGGGGTCAAATAGATTTAGCACTTACAGGTGCAGATTCAGTATAAAGAGAATGGAATTATTACTAAATCACTGACATTTGGGTGACAGAATTTTACTAACAAATGTGGAAAAGTTATTTTGCGTTTACAAAAAAATCATAACATAAGTTTCTGAAATGCTAATATTACAGACAACAATTTCTTCCTGTTTCCTAAGATTCAATAACATCATTGGCTATCAGCGTCACCTTCTTGGGAGTTGAAAATTTTCTCAGTAGAGAAGAACAATAGAAGACAGCGCTCAAAACATCTCTCAATAGTTTTAATAAATTGTAATTCATCTGACACACTAATTGAAGAACTAAACCACAGTAAAATTGTCAATTTTCATTTTGTAAAACTTTAGAGATCATATTTATTTACTGAGTTTTTTTACTAGTCATATCAAATTATTACACTACTTTACTTGTTAACAAGTTTGATTTGGAAGCCGAATTCTATTTTTACGTTAGCACAACTTATTTTTCAGTTGCACAAAAGGTGGGGGGCGAATGGACACTTTGAATATCATATTAATCCCGAGTTTTCTGACAGAAAATTTTAGAATATTTTCAAAATGAATGAAAACATCAATGCTGTTTATAACAAGTTCAAATCTACATTATAAAGAGTCATACTTCCATCAAGTGCTGTTCCGAAAGATGATTTCTTGGATCTAATTCGAAAATGAGGACATGGTTTACACCGGATGTTCGCCAACCATACACATTTATTCCAATCAGAAACAAAAATAAAATAATGAGTAGACTTCCTCTGTACAATCTAATAGCAATTCGCCAATTATAAGGAGTGCTGGTGAAGACGGCTAAAAAATAAACAATTCCAATAATAAATACAGCATAAGACAAAAAGACAATTTATAAAGAAATAATACATGTAAAATAAAGGATGGTAATCTTAATTATTTAATAAAACTTACTTAAGAACTAAAACACAGGCACATTAAGTTATTCGCGTTAAAAAAACTTAGAAATCAATGAAAAATAATGCAAAGTGTATCAATTAAGCAAAAACAAAAAGAAAAGAACAATTGTTAAAATAATTTAGTGTCTATTATCTTTCTTCAAACAAGCTCCTCATTTTTAGAATTATTGCAAGGCATGAAGTATAATTGCTATATTGCGAGAAAAAAAATCATTAAAAAAGAGAGATTAAAAATCTAACAAAAAATAAAAGCTTATCAATTACAACAAGTAAATTTCAAGGAGAATTATTCATTAAAGAAATTCTTTTGGCGGAAAATTGTAGTAATATATTTGTGAGTTACTTTAGCTAATAGATACAAAGCTATGAAGAAGTAATTGTGAACATGCCTTAACTGCAATATGAGATATATTCTTACAAATCCAGATTTTTTGTTGTATGTAACATTATTCCTCTGGATTTGTTTGCAACTGGGCCGTACTTCTGCTGCATAAAAATTTTTAAATTAAAAAGAAAAAAATTTACCTTTTTACAAAGTTCAATTTTATCGGGAAGAAAAGGAAATTGTTCATAGCCCTCAAACCAGAAACCATTGTTTCCATAGAAAATTAGCATCTAAATATGCAGTTGCTCACGAAATATTGTTATTATGTCCAACAGCAATGACAATAACAAATTTAAAAATAATAATTTATAATATTTGAACATAATCTAAATGAAAAGGATAAACAAGCAACAATAAGCAAAACACGCCAATAAAGACAACAATATAAACTCTTATGTAAACCAGATGTTAAACTTTTTTAGAGAAATGCAAATTTTGTTTCATTCAAAGAACTTCGAAAAATAAAAAAAAAATGAACTCTAGAACAAGAGCCTGTATTTCTTGATTCAAATTCTAATGATTTAGAGAAATTAATTTCATTCTTAAGGCTATCATCTATACATAATTCAAAATCATTTCTTTTATCACGGTAATGTATAACATGAAATCACAACTGAGAAACATTAAAAGAAGAAAAAAAACTTGTAAAAAAAAAGAAAGACAATGAATATCTTCATAAACTGACCTGACAAAATCACTGCACAAACTAGAACAACAAAGGCACCAGAAAAAAGACCAACTTTAAAAGTCACCCACGGTGATTGCTGAAAAAGAATTTAACTAAATTCCTTATGGCAGAAAGTTTCAAGGAAATAATTTAACAAGAATTTCTACAAAATTCAGGACACATCAATACTTAAGGGGAAAAAGGATAAAATGTAGGAGAAGATATGTGGAGAAAGGCAAGTCATTTTGTAATCAAGGAATTGCTCTTTTTGAATGAAATCATTCAAAAAATATTTACATTGCTTATTTTTCTAAAGAAGTCGTAAATTTTTAGACATATTTCAAAAAAGTGGTGTGGAAGGTCACTGAAAGGCCATAATTCTGTTTATAACCATAAGCTGGGCCACGGAGAGTCAAGAGGGTCCTCCTTCACCGGGGACCCACTTGACTTTGTTTTTTGTGGCCCCCACAAAACTTAAAAATTTTCTCCAGTCCTTTTCCGAAATCGGTCCCCCAAAAAGGATCAGTCCCGAGTTTCTAACTAGGCTAACATGGCTTCTCATTGACCATGACAATAAGTTGTAGTCAGTATGAAGAATTTCTTATTATGTCTATTGCTGTTCATCAAAAGTTACCATATATGAATCTGGCATCATAAATAGAATAGCAAATTAACCTGATACATTATATGTGTACATTATCAGCTTTGCTCAGCCTGGCTGGACAGTACTATAGTATTCAATAAGGTAATTTTTTATCAGATTGTATTCACAAAAGTATTTGCCAGAGTCCTATAATTATTTTAAAAGAATACAAGAAGTTAAGCATTTGAGAAGATTATATTAGTATACAAACATATGATGAAAATTTTGAAAGCTCCATTTTAGCAATTAAAACGCTTTGAATTTTTATAAAGCATAAATTTTGCAATCAAGATTTTTTTGAAAAAAAAAATTTTTTGCAGTCATTAATTTTGTGAAAAGTCCTTAAAGAACCTAAAATTGCCTTGGATCATGACATGCATGAATTCAAAACTTGCTGCATTTGAGACGTTTAAAAAAAGAACTAAAATGATTATTAATTATTATAATACAATATGTAATCCTTCTATACTATTTCATATATTTTTTTATTTAATATGGAAATGCTGGGGACATACATCCTATAAAGTGAGAACAAAGGAGGTATTTATCATCAAATACTTTACACCTACTGTTAAATTGAATGCTACATGAAAGAAAGGAAGGAAGGCTTGTAATCCTCACCTATAAAAATATGTTTAAAAAAATAAACAATAAACAGCTTGTGAAACCAAAGCAGAAAGAATTATACCTGATCATTTAAAGGTGGTACTCTTAGTCTTTTCATTGCTTTTTGACGATCTCCTCCCTCCAAATGCCTAGTGACAATATTCTAAAACAAGGAATCGTAATAAAACAATTTTATAGAAGAAACAAAACTGCAAATTTTAAAGAACATCAAAAGTAGTCATTATACAAGAAATATCAATTCAGTGTTGATTTCAAATCTATTACAATTCATTTGTTTTTTAGCTTGATAATACTCTAGAAGACCATGCAAATTTCTTAAATGTTATAGAATCATGAATAGCATGCAGTATATTAACTATTCACTTTTATCTATTGTCAAATACTCATAGAAAGTATGTCTGCTAGTCGATGACATTTCAATAGATTTATCGCTTAAGAAAAAAGAAAAAGATTTGAATACTATTGCCAAAAATTATCCATATTTATGCTTTAAGATTAGAAGACATTACTTTGTGATTTTTTCATTAAAAATATAGAAAGTCTATTCAGTAATTTTGACTTTCTTCTTTTAATTTTATTATCATTCTCAAACAGAATATTAAACATTTTCTTTCCTTTTGTTGAAAATCTACTAATTCACCATAACAAGTTTTACCATATACTTCTTTAAAAACACTTCAGCAATATCATGGCTTCTGTTTTTTTACAAAAAAGTGAAACATGTTCAGATCCATAAATTTAAATTCCTATCCCAATAATCCCAACTTAGATGCACTAACACGATAAAATATTTAAACATCAAACAAGACATTTAATTCGCATCAGAAATACAAATTCAATCTAATTACAATCAACTGAAAATAACTCTGATAATAAAACTGAATATTCCATTATCTCAAACGGCTATCATTCAGATACTTTTCAAGAATTTAATCAATTAAAAGTAGATTTTCCTAAAATTCATTTCAAAAAAAGTTTAAAAAGGTAAAAAAAATTTCAAAGGGTGACTAAAAGTAACCAAATTTTCAAAAGGTGACTAAAGGTGAGAAAGGTGACTGACTCCTGTGTCTGCAAATCCCAAAACTCTTGAGACCACTGTGGAAGCTTCCCATATCTCAAACTACCAATGATTCAAAGAGTTTTCTATCCCTTAAGACTTTGAGTTATCGAGAGCTGAATATATATCAATCTTGACACTCATAAAATAGATTCAACAAAGATAGTTTCATAATACTTAATTATAAAATATCCAATCTAACAATAAGGAAACTAACTTCAGTGTCATGGATTAATTTGTCAATATCTTTATTGACATAAAATGGAGCTAACTCAACCCACTGCTGCCTCCATTTGGCACCTGCATCCGTAAATAATAACTGAAAGAAAAGTGCATGAATATTAACTGACTTAAATAATACATATTTCAAATTATCATTCTGAAAGTAAATAAAAATGATTAAGAACGTATATGAAAAATTATCTTTGAATCAACAATTACATAAGCAAATTTCATCATCTATTTAACATAACAAAGATAAATTTATTAAAACACTAAATAAATTACATATAAAGCAAAGACAGAAACATAAAAATAAACTTCTGTAGAAGATTGAAAAAACATTTTTTTACAAAAAATTCAAGTTCTGTGAATATTAATCTTATATGCTTTTAATTGGGGCTATCCAAAGCCAAGGTGTCAGTTTGGACCAGACCTGGGGAGCATTTTTTTTCTTTTGATTATTTTATAGCACATATTTTAAAAAAATTCATTTTTCTTAAAGTGGGAGTCACTCTTTTAATTATACCTCTTTTCAAACCAAGTAAGATTGGAAAGTCCTCTTCAGAGGTTAGTGAGAAAGTTTGCTAACAAGGGGCAGAGATCCCTAGTTAAAGAAATTATAAATACATATTTTTATGAGTATAAAATACAGTAAACCCTGATTACTCCAGATCTCATTAAACAGGACTTTGCATAATCAAGAAAGTATTTAGATGCACATTGTACATACTATATAAATAACAGAAGAGTTAGCACAGTAATGTATTTTTGCAGGCAGTATTTTGTATTTTTGTAATGCATTTTTGTGACTTCCTCTTATACAATTTTATGTATTTCATTCTTTTGAAATCAAAACAAACTTTCACTGTGCACAGCAGTTTGTTTATATACTTTGGCTCAATTTATAGGTTATTTTGTTTAATCTGGACATTCATTAATCCAAACAAACTGTATCACCTTTTAGTTGGGATTAAAGAGGTTCTATACTCTACTTATGAAGGGCAATTGATAAGTAAGGTCTCCAATAGCATAAAATATGTTTCCAACAAGGTAAAATTATAACAGAGATGTCAGAATTAAGCAAATTTTTTACTCTCTCATATTGTCAACTCGTTTTTCAACATGGTCAGCTTTAACGGTTGCACATTTGGTCAATCGTTTAATACATTTCTTAATTCTGTTCATGAAGAAAGATTCCGGTTAGTTGTTCCACAACAACCTTACAGGCCAAATTTAGCACAGCTGGACTTTTGGTTGTTCCTTAAATGGAAGGACATATTTTTTCATCACAACACAGTCAACCTTGTAAACAGATGCGAAAGTTCAGGCAGCATTGCACAATTAGATACACAGCCAATCTGTATCTTTCTTCATGGACCAAACGAAGAAATTCATTGAACGATTAAACAAATGTGCAGCTGCTAATGGTGACTGCGTTGAAAATGAGATTACAATATGAGAGAGCAATAAATTTCCTTTATTCTAACATCTCTTATAATTTATCTTGTGGGAAATGTATTTTATACTATTGAAGACCTTACTTATCAATCGCTCCTCGTTCAAATGCAATTTTAGGCATTCTTGAAGAATATGAACAAACAATACTTACCTTGTCATGTTTTTTTAATATTTTGCGGAAGCCAGTAAAATTTAAATTTTGATAGTTTTGCAAAAGAATCAAACTGAGATAAAATTCACTAAATGCAAGCCTCAGTTCATGCATCTTCCTGTATTGCACGTTCTTCTTCACTTGCTGATTTAAAGCTTTCTTTACAGCAAACCTAAAAATTAAGAAACAAATGTTTAAAAAAAAAGTTCAATGGTAAGAAAAAAAGAAAAAGAATGAATTTTGACACTTTGAATTCAAATTGTGTTTTCCTAAATAACAAATTACGATAGAAACGTGTGATTATGTATGTGTAAGTGTAGAGCGCGGAGGCCACCATCTGCTCCACCAGCTCTGTTGAGAATCAGAGGCAGACCTAAAGGAGACTGGGTCGCACCATTAGGAGCAGA
Organism: Uloborus plumipes; assembly: GCA_038373865.1. NCBI lineage: Eukaryota > Metazoa > Arthropoda > Arachnida > Araneae > Uloboridae > Uloborus > Uloborus plumipes. Next base: position 39,079 of record JAXGGA010011097.1, read on the forward strand.
TGGGCAGGTTGAGCAGCTCTGGGTCTGCCAGGCGTGGGCGCCACATTAGCTGAACAGAGTGGTAAGTAAAGTTGGCAGACATCCACTTTAAAAGAGGGACTACACTCCAAACCATAAGGCAAGGATCAGGTCTTAGAAGTAAATTGTTTTAAATGTGTTTGAATTAATGAGGTTTGAGAATATACAAAAGTAGTACCTAACTATTCATATTATTACTAAGCGACTTTTTGGAGATTGCCAGTTGTGAACATGGTCAAGCAGCGCACTGTCATGCAAGGGAGGGTTCAGTTTCTAGTATCCAAAGAAGTCCATACACCAAGGATATCCTAAGTAATATTCAGTCAGAAATAAAGGGTTCCTTGGTTGTTTCTTAAAATTAAAGTCCCTAAAATATAATTTCAATTTTTCTTTGGTGCTTTTAAGGGAATGATGAATTTCCTTGCCCCACTCCATAGATACACACTTGTTTTCATGCCCGTAAAAAAAGCAGAAAGAAAGAGTAAGAAATAGATGCTAATTTGATACAGAAATCTTTCAATTTCCTTCCCTCAAATAAATAAAAAAAATAATGCCAACATATTGTTCGCTTCTCTAAATAACTCTAGTGTACTTTTAGATACATATTTTGTCACAAAAAAATAAAAAGTCTGTTAGAAGTTTTTTAAATGTGTGCCATAAAAACTGTTAAATAAATATGTACCAACAGCAATAGAAAGATGGAATTTACATTGCCCCATCCTATTGTACCCCAAGTTTTCATTTCCTTTATTCATTCATTTGGTTTGCTTATTTCAATATGTACATTTTCCTTTTTTAACTCTGCCATAGGATGGAGCTTGTCTCGTCCCTATGCCGGTCCCAAGCCCGGAAAAAAGAGGAGGGTGCCTAAATGTCCATGGCATACTGGCGGTTTAGGGCTTTTTTGTCCTATCCGCCGGGAACGGCAACCTAAATCCAAGGCGTAAGGAACCGTGCCGATGAGAATATGACATGATCATATAGCGACCGGGGTTAAAGGTCGCTGCTAACGGTCCACCTCGTGGCCTGGCGAACCACGTTGTATTTTAGCCTTCTGCCTGTAGAGAGGGTCAATTCAGGTGGTGACAGCTTACTTACCCTCAGTTTACCCCCAATGGGCAAACGAAAAAAACAAAACAAAAACCCAAGCGGTGAAAACCGCCCCAAACAAACGGCTGACGCGTCTGGAGAAATCCGGACGTCGCCAGCCCACTCCAAAAGCGTCTCTGCTCCTGAAAAGGAGTCAGATGACAAACTAATCAAAACCACGATGAATCCTGCAAAGGAAATCAACGATCCTGCGGTACCTGGCCCATCCGGTACCTCCCGGCATTTGAACAGCAGGGAACGCAGGAACCAGAAACGGGCCATCAAGTTCCAGCAGAGCAAGGGACTGGAGCCTCAAAGCACCCCCACTGCAAAGAGGGTCCTATCAGAAGGGTCTACCCCTTCTCCCTCTAACGTGGCTCAGGCTAAAAGGCCCAGAGTTTCCTACAGCCAGGCCACTTCTGGCATCAAATTGGCCATAATACCAAAGGAATATCCTGAGAGATTACTCTCTTCAGGAGATGTCCTCAACATTCAACGGGAGATCGACACTGTCATCGACGATCTCCCCATAGACGAGAAAGCTCCGCAGTTTGCAGCTGCTAGTCTACTAAATGGTGCACTGGTTATCCATTGCACCAATGACTACTCTGCAAGCTGGTTGCAGAGCAACTACAAAGGTCGCATGTTGGGAGAGTCTGAGCTCCTCGTGCGGCCATATAACGAACTTCCGAAGCCGGTGAAGATTGCCTTCAAAACAAGGGACATCTACACCTTGGACTCGGAGGCCATCAAGAAACGTCTTGCCCGATTGAACCCGGGCCTCACGACCAGTGGTTGGAGGGCAAGAGATAAGACGGTTGTTGGGGAACAAGCGTATGTCAGGTGGATTTTCGAGGTGGACTCTGGTTCAGCCGAGTACATCAAGAAGTCCAACCTGGAATTGTTTGTTGGGGCTTTTGGCAAAGGTCTTTGCAAGATCTTGCACGATCCTAACACTCAACGTACGTCTTGTACCTCCACTGCTCCGTCCAAGGACTCCGATGCTTCATTGGAGTCTGAGGACAAACAACCGCAGGCTGATTTGAGCCCTATTGTCGTTGAGTCGCCTGCCGAATTACCTGCAGCAATGGAGGGGGTGGAGACCGCTGAGGAAGAAACACCCTCTGGATCCACTCCTCCCGTAAGTATAGTTACACATACTATTAACGAGAGCGGATCTATCTCTCCAAAGTCCTCCACTAGCTCAATTCTGAACCTGTTGGATGGTCTTGACGTCTCAGATGTTGATTCTGACGTCACACTAACTGGGGATTCTCCCTCACGGGTTCCCCAGTCTAACGAGGATGCTGCTCCCTAGCAGGCTTTTTGCTTTAGATTATGTTGCTTGGCCTTAAGGTTGCTCAGCTCAATCTCCATCACTGCCAGTCTGCTACTGCCCTGTTGAGCAAAGATTTGGCTGAAGGCAGGATTGACATTGCCCTTTTGCAGGAACCTTGGGTTAACCGAGGGAAAATCCTGGGCCTCGGCAATTGCGGGAACCTCTTCTTTGACCGCTCCTGTAACAGACCGAGAGCATGTTTGATCGTTAACAAGCGACTAAACGCTCTCTGCCTCGCTGACTTTCTCGATGGTGACAATGTCGCCGTCAGAGTCTATAGTGAAAATGGTGAATCAGCATGCTTCATGTCTGCCTATTTACCTTATGAGGAGAAAATTCCTTTAGCAACTTCAGCCAGGAATTTTGTTGACTACTGTGCGGAAGCCAAGCTGAAGTTTATTGTTGGATGCGATGCTAACGCACACCATGTTGTGTGGGGAAGTAGTGATTGCAACAAAAGAGGTGAGGATTTAATAGAATATATTCTATGCAACAACTTACATATCCTCAACAGAGGTAATAAACCAACTTTTATTACCCGTAATAGATGCGAAGTCATTGATTTAACTTTCTGCAATGACAGAGCTTTCAACTGTGTAAACGATTGGCATGTGTCGGAGCGGATTACCCTCTCTGACCACAGACTAATCTTTATGACTCTTTCAGGCCCTGTGTTGAGCAGTCTGCGGGAGAAAAGGAATCCCAGACGCACTTCCTGGGACTCCTATAAAGAGGATCTAAAACTCCTCCTATCAGGTAAGAAATTCAAACTTACGAATCTTCTTGACCTGGAGTTAGCTGTTGATTCACTTCAACACTCTATTCTCCAGGCTTTCCATCAAAACTGCACTGCTGTGTCCACTAGTTTACCAAGACGAGTCGCTTGGTGGTCTAAAAATCTTAGTGGTCTACGCAAACTTTGCAGAAGGCTCTTTAACAAAGCCAAAAAAACTGGTGATTGGCCCGCCTATAAGGAGGCCCTCACCAAGTACAACAAGGCTGTAAGAACAAGTAAACAAGATGCGTGGACTAAATTCTGCAGCCTATTAGATAGCGTTTCTCGTGTGGCCAAGCTCACGAAAATACTTTCCAAAGACAGGACTTGTCAACTCGGAGCAATCGAAAAGAATGATGGCTCCTATACCAAAGATGGTAGTAGCACCCTGGCAGAGATGTTCAAGGTGCACTTCCCTAACTCCATAGCCAGAGATGAGGGACACCATCCGGTTATCCCTCTTCTTTCCTTACGTAGCAATAAGGAAAAATGGAAAACTGCTGGTGATATTGTTACCCCTGACAGAATTGCATGGGCCATCAATTCACACAAGCCTTATAAATCTGCAGGACCGGATGACATTGTACCAGTTCTCCTGCAAAAAGGTGTTGACATCATCACTCCACATCTGTGTAGGATCTATAGATCCTGCCTTGTGTTCGGTTACGTTCCCTGTGCTTGGAGAACCTCTAAGGTGGTCTTCATTCCAAAGCCAGGCAAGCCAAACTATCACGAGGCTAAAGCCTTCAGACCTATCAGCCTTACTTCTTTTCTCCTTAAAACCCTGGAGAAACTGATCGATAGGTACATCAGGGATGGCATCCTAAAAACAACTCCTCTTTCTAGGTGCCAGCATGCTTACCAACCCGGTAAGTCGACCGAAACAGCACTGTACGATCTAACAACAGCTCTGGACAGTGCAGTTAATGGAAAGGAATTGGCTCTTGCTGTTTTCCTTGATATTGAAGGAGCCTTTGATAAAGTCTCTACCGAGACTATTTGCAATTCCCTCATTCGGAAGGGAATAAACCCCATGGTCTGTACCTGGATTAATAGTCTTCTTACCACCCGCATGACAAAAGCAAGCCTGCTGGGTGATTCCCTTTTAGTGGAAAACTGCCAAGGATGTCCACAAGGGGGTGTACTTTCCCCCCTTCTGTGGAGCCTGGTTGTGGATGAACTTCTGGAAAGACTTCGTCAAAAGGGTCTGCACTGTATAGGCTATGCAGATGACATAACTCTGGTTATAAGGGGCAAGTTCTATGATACGGTCTGCAACCTTATGAGCAACAGCCCCAAGTCCAACCTGACAATCCTATTATCTATCTTATTTCCCACACATATCCACACTCCCTCTCCAATTAAACACCCACTCCCCCTTCATCCTTCACAAATCCCTCAATCTAACAAACCCACACCAATCCACAACCCATCCTACCCTACAATTTATATCAAAAATCCTACCAAACCCATTCCAACTCCACTAATAACAATCCCCTTCCCCTTCAAAAATTACCATCTTTCTCCACTTCTACACAATTTTTAAAACCCCCCCCAATCAATTTAACCCCTTTAACA
>JAXGGA010011098.1:0-43877 GCA_038373865.1 Uloborus plumipes
GTGAAATGTTAAAAAAATTATCTATTTTCTTTAAAAAATAAGCATTTTTCTTCACTTTCCTCTTTAATCTTTTGCCTTTATTGCTCACGGAAGGCATTTTTTCCGCATGTACTAGAGTTCGGAGAGGGACAATTACCTATTATGGAACATTTTAAAGGGAACAGTTAGCAATTAGGTATGCTACAATTTTTGTTTTCTCTTTATCATTATAGTTACGTTACAGTAATTGCCAAACCGTAGTAATATGTCCCTTGTCTATAGAAACATTCTTATTCATTCTCTCATTAGAACCTATATTGCGTTTTAGTCCTTTAAATAGGCTTGTTCACTTATACGTCTCTCTCACTTATCCGCCTTTTTCTGTTGGTCCCTTGAGCCGGCGCATAAGTGAGAGTTCGCTGTAAGTGGTGAAGTATGGGGTAGAATTCAATCCAGAAAAAGAGATTTTTTTTTTCATGTAAGCAAAATTTCCTAAAATTGGTGGGGAAACATAGGGAAGAATTTTGAACCAGTTTTCGGTGAAATGTCTGCCGTGTAATCAAACTTTCTTAAAGTTAGTGATTAAACATCAGGTTGATTTTTTGAACCGCTATTAGTGGTCTGATATTCATGTGACTAATCAAAATTTTCTGAAGTTAGTGATTAGACATCAGGTAGATTTTTTGAACCGTTATTAGTGGACTGATCTTCATGTGACTAATCAATATTTTCTAAAGTTGGTGATTAAACATCAGGTAGATTTTTTGAACCGTTATTAGTGGACTGATCTTCATGTGACTAATCAATATTTTCTAAAGTTAGTGATTAAACATCAGGTAGATTTTTTGAACCGTTATTAGTGGACTGATCTTCATGTGACTAATCAATATTTTCTAAAGTTAGTGATTAAACATCAGGTAGATTTTTTTGAACCGTTATTAGTGGACTGATCTTCATGTGACTAATCAAATATTTTCTAAAGTTAGTGATTAAACATCAGGTAGATTTTTTGAACCGTTATTAGAGGACTGATCTTCATGTGACTAATCAATATTTTCTAAAGTTAGTGATTAAACATCAGGTAGATTTTTTGAACCGTTATTAGTGGACTGATCTTCATGTGGCTAATCAAAATTTTCTAAAGTTAGGGATGAAACATAAAGAAACATTTTGAACCAGTTTTTAGTGAAATTGCTCGTCATGTACTCAAAATTTCCTAAACTTAGTGGTGAAACACATCAGGTGGAATTTTGAACCGGTAACATTGAAGTGATCTTCGTTTGCCTAATCTAAATTTCCAATAATGAATGGTGAAACATGAGGTAGAATTTCGAACCGGTACAAACGAGTATCAGTAAAGTGTTCTTCAGGCAATCGTTCTAAAATCCTTTTCTATCCATTGATTTCGGCACCTGTCTAGTTTTCTGTCCCTGCATCACGTAATATTTAATGACAGCCAGCGAGACAAAGACGTTGCTCTCCGGTGGCTGGAGTCTGTTTGTGGATGGCGGAGATAAGATCCATGAATTTTAGGCCATTTTTTTTCCAGTGCTCTTTGTCCGATTGAAATTTTGTAAGAAGAGTGGCGAAGTATGAAGTAGAATTTCAATCCAACTGTGTTTCATGGAATCAAAATTTTCTGAAATCAGTGGGGAAACATGAAGGAAGAATTTCGAGCCAGCTTTTATTGAAATGTTCGTCATGTGATCAAAATTTAAAATTAGTGATGAAACATCGGATACAGTTTCGAACCGGGATTACTGAAGTGATCTCCATCTGCCTAATAAAAATTTTGTAAAACGAGTGGTGAAGCATGAGGTAGAATTTCAACTCAGTACTAGAGAACTGTGTTTTATGTAAGAAAAATTTCCTAAAATTAGTGGGAAAAATTTCCTAAAATTAGTGGGAAAACATGAGGACAAATTTTGAGTCACTTTTTAGTGAATTGTTCGTCGTGTATATTCAAAAATTCCTAAAATTGGTGGTGAAACATCCCCTAGAATTTTGAACCAGTATTACTGAAATGATCTTCATTTGCCTTTTCAAAATGTCCTATAATGCGTGCTGAAACATGTGAGGTAGAATTCCGAACCGGTGAGGATACTGATGAAATGTTTTTCGTTTATTCAAAATTTGTTGAAATTAGCGGTGAAACGTGAGGAAGAATTTTGAGCCATTTATCTAATGAAATACTGCTCGTGTCTTATAATCTTGAACCAATATTTAGTGAAGTACGTATTTAGTATATAATCAAAAAACTTCGTGAAAAATAAAGTAGAATATTGAACCATTTTTATGAAGTACTTTTCACTTAATCAAAATGTCTTAAAATTAGTGGTGAACATAGTGAAGTTTTCATTAATATTTTCTGAAATCAGAGAAAGAAAAATTTGAAGCTAATATTCAGTAAAATTATCTTTATTTCCTCGACATTTCTTGAAATTATTGAACCTGCCATCATTAGCTAATCAAGTAATCAACGAATGGGGGTTGATTATCTGAGTGTTTATTCAATAATGTATTTCACTTTAAAATATGGATAGTTCTTTTCTGTCAAACCAATAAATAGCAGCAACATTTGTTGCAGTTATTATATACTATAAAAAACCCTGTGTAATAAGAAGAGGAGGCCGGAAGTGAAATTTCCCTGATGGTTGTCATAGTTACGGCGCTATGAACTTTTCTCCCACTTAGCGTTAGAAACAATGGTTAAATGCAAACGATTGAAATTGCTTTGTGCGTAAACTGTTATTCAATCAACGTTACTATGATACTTTTTGAAATATTCATATAACGGATACCCATGATGGCAGGTCTTGCTAAAACAAACTACAGTGAACTCTCACTTATACACTGCCTCATTTATGCGCCTTTTCACTTATACGACGATTTTAAATGGTCCCAGTACATTCTATAGCAAAATAATGATAGTAACATTCGTTTATGCGTCGCTCTAAAGATAAATATTTCACTTCTACGCTGAATTTTCCGGAAAATGTAAAAAAATATTTTTTTTTCTTCATAATATAAACATTTTCTTCACTTTTCTCTTTAATTTTTCGCATTTATTGCTCACGGAAGGCATTTTTTTCGCATGAACTAGAGTTCGGAGAGGGACAATTATCTATTATGCATCGTTTTAAAGGGAACAGCTTGTAATTAGGTATGCTACAATTTTTGTTTTCTCTTTATCATTGTAGTTACGTTACAGTAATTGCCAAACCGTAGTAATATGTCCCTTTTCTATAGAAACATTCTTATTTATTCTCTCATTAGAACCTATGTTGCGTTTTAGTCCTTTAAATAGGCTTGTTCACTTATGCGTCTCTCTCACTTACGTGCCTTTTTATGTTGGTCCCTTGGGCCAGCGTACAAGTGTATTCACTGTATTTAGCACTAGATTTATTAGAAAACGCTTAGAAATAACTGAGACATGAGGACATAAATAAAAGCGTAAGCCTCATTCGATGAACATAAAATAAATGAGCTGTCTCAACAGCAGTGCATAACAAGAAGTTCTGTCAAGAACTAAACGAGCCTACTTTCCCGTACATCGACATCGGCATTCTAGCATCTGATCATTATTCTCTTGATCATCTGAGACTAAACATTATGTCAAACATACCTTTTTAGCACTTAAAGCTGATTTCTAAAAGCAAAATATACCCCTCTCATCAGATGAAATAGAGACATAAAAAGTAAATAAATGAATAAATGAAGTTTTGTGGCACCTTTTAAAGAATGTAACTGTTACAGTTCTTCCGTAGAAAAATTCCTCAATCGTTTTCAAAAAAAAAAAAAATTAAAAGTACAAAGTACATCAAAACACATTTTATCAAGAAAGAAAAGAAAAAAAAACTCGTCCGTCGATAAAATGTCTCGATTTTCACTTTTAAACCGTTGCCAGTTGTTAAATATAAATAAAGAATAAAATGCCCTCGTGAATGAAACACTTTTGTTACAAAAAAAAATCGTCTGCCAAAAAAAAATAATAGTAATAAATAAAATAACACAAATGAATAAATAAACAAAAAATCGTCTGCACAGTCAGTCATTTTTTTCTGAGCCTGCATTTCCGCCATGTTTGTGGAGTCGGAGTCGGAATCAGAGTCCTCACAGAAGATTATTCAGAAAAGTACTTTACAAACATTATTTATCAAAACCATTTTTTTACAAAGTTAGTTTGAAGGAAATCCGACTTTAAGTTCCAGGATCAACATTCAACTTAAATTCCCCGTAGGCGCTAATGTTAAATTTTTTTCTGAACGGTTCAATATTGAACGAAAAATGGTTCAAATCAAAAAGCGAAATAAGGGAATGAACCTCTCCGAGATCTTTCAAACAAAAAAAAGTTTATTCCATTCGGATGGTTCACTCAGAAGTTATTAGGTGGGGAAAGGTTGCTTGAACGGTTCAATGTTGAACGAAAAAATGTTCAAATTGAAAATTTAAATACTGTAATGAAGTGTCCTTGCTGAGATCCTTCGAACAAAAAAAAAGTTTATTTAAATCGGACTGTTCACTCAAAAATTATTAGGGGTGACAGCTTGCTTGAGCGGTTCAATGTTGAACGAAAAATTGTTCAAATCGGAAATGTAAATACGGGAATGAAGTATCCTTGATAAGATCTTTCGAACGAAAAAAAGTTTGTTGAAATCGGACTGTTCACTCAAAAGTTAGCATCGCGGGACAGGTTGTTTGAACGGTTCAAAGTTGAACCAAAAATTGTTCAAATCGAAAAATCAAATATGGGAATGAGTTGTACTCGCCGAAATCTTTCCAACAAAAAAAAGTTTGTCCAAATCGGAATATTCATTCAAAAGTTATTAGGGGGGGACAGACAGACAGACCGACCGACAGACCGACAGACCGACACACAAATTCCCCATCTCAATACCCTACTTTCAAATTTTTAATTTTTCGATATACATTTTACCTTTTTATTTTTTTAACTTGGCGATATTTTTTGGACTTGGCGATATTTTTTTTAACTTGGCGATATTTTTTGGACTTGGCGATATTTTTTAGATGCATTAAGCCAATTTTAATACTTTTTTCGTCTTTCTTTTATTTTTAACGGGAAAGTAGGCTAAAAAAAAGAGTGGCGCTGTTGTCTTTCGTGCAGTTTCCATGGAGACGATGCAAAATTTCTAAAATTAATGCGCTTATTTTAAAGAAACCGAGTATAGTTTAATTTAATTATCATGCATTTTTTGTTTAAAACATAAATTCTTATTTATTTTAGAGTGCACAATTTATTAATGCTTATCACTGTTTTGTGTATTAAAGTTCATTACCGAGTAATATATTTCGCCGGTTATATTATTTCGTGGAATCTCTCGTTCGGGTTCTCAGTTAATTTTTACATATACTGGTTATAATTTTATCACTAATTTTGCTTAAAATTATTTTTAAAAACTTCTTTGTTGTAGTTCATATTTGGCTAGAAACAATTCGTAAGCGTTGAGCGAACCAACGTGCTTATAACAAGAAGTGAAAAAAGAAGTTCCCGATGCAAGTTTCGAGTTACAAGGAACCTATTTATCAATGCATAATGCTAGGAATTTGAGAACTAACATAGCTGTGAACAAAGGGTTTTCTCGGCAATTGTTCCAATAAATACTTTGGTTAAAAAAATAGTTAAGTTAAGTTAACATCGTGATTTTCCTATGCTGTTACTATTTGTCATAATTATCTGTTTTCGACAAATATATATATATATATATATATATATATATATATATATATATATATATATATATATATATATATATATACATATCAGTACACTTTTGTATTTTTGTGTTTTCTTGTATTTTTTGGGGTTTATCATCCCTATTTTAAACTCATAAAAAATTTGTATATTATATATATATATATATATATATATACATATCAGTACACTTTTGTATTTTCGTGTTTTCTTGTATTTTTTTGGGGTTTATCATCCTTATTTTAAACTCATAAAAAAATTGCATATTATATATGTATATATATATATATATATATATATATATATATATATATATATATATATATATATATAATATATTTGAAAACTGAAGATTAAAATAGAAATTGATAATGGGTTGAAACGGACTCAAGTGCAAAATACATTTCATAAATTAATCTGTTTGATATTGAAAAATCCCATAAAATGACAAAACAATCATTAAATGTCACGAAAAAGAGCGTACCATTTGGTTTTTGTTTGTTTTTAACTTCAGCTTCGAATTTTTTATCACCAGTTTTGCTGACGATTATATCAATGTTAGAGGAATAAAAGTCACTTTGTATATTCACCGCGAGTGATAGAATAGACTTGTTTATGAATACACACATTTTTTTTATTCTGAAGTATGAAGAATTAGGCTGCTGAGTTAAAAGTCTTACAGCTCATACAATAGTTCGTTACTTTAGAATAAAAAAAGTAAATAAATAAACAAGCAAAAGCAAGCTGCCGATAATCAAACTGGCTTATAGCTATTTTCTTCTTCATTTCGCTATAATTTTTTATCTCCTGATAATCATTGACGAATACCATCCCAGGACAAAATATACGTACCCGCCGGCTACTATCAACCTTACAATGAGTTCGCTCCAGACACAATACTACCTGTCAGCCACAATACGATGTGGCAGGACCCCCCCCCCCCCCCCAAGAGAGGAAAAAGAAAAAAACAAAGACGATTAGCTGCCCCGAGCCAGCTTATCGGACAGATAATAACCAGGCGCCACAGACTCTCCCATATTTCTGTCCAACAAGAGGGGTGCCTTCACAGACAATGCATAGAAATGCCGATTTGTGTCTGCACAGGTTGCGATTCAATTTTATTCGGCATTTATTTCCTGATGAATTAATTATGGGTGTGTGGAAGTGCCGAATCATGTGCGAACTCGGTTCGGCTTTTTGTTGCTTAGTGCTCTTCCAGTTGTTGCAGTCTGATTTAAATTGTATCTGCGTAATTTATATCGATAACTTATTCTCGAGTTTGGACGGCGTTTGACAGTTAACAATATATTTTGCGGTAGAGGAACATGTTTTTGAATTCCTAATCGCATGAATATCTCGTTTAATCGTATCGGAATAATTTATATCGATAATTCCGTGTTGCCATTCATGTCAGATCTCATCTCGTCCAATTGTGAATAGTAGCAACAAGAATGGCTATGACCAGTCTCGAATAGAAATGGTCTGCATAACATCTACTGTCTCAGAAAAACAACCAATTAAACATAGAATTCGGATTATCTTTTGCATGTCAAATGTTTTGTAACGTAAGATAAATGTAATGTACCAATAAAAAATGATTTTTAAACACCGTGTTAGCTTAGTTAAACCGTAGTTTTTGTTAAATTAACTCGTTTTATAGGAATTAAAATTTAGTCACAGTTTAATCGATATTTTTTTGTATCTTCTTTGTCCATTTAGGAACACATGAAAACTTTACACCGACAGTTCCAAGAAAAAATATGGCAATATATAATGCAGCATGGTAATATGACAAAATATGATAATTCCGTGACAAGGCATTTAGATTAACTTTGGCACGTCCTCTTTTTGTTCTTTTTTTACGTAACATGAATTTATTGTACAAGCGGATTTTACGATATTACAATTCATCTAGTTAAATATAGAATTTATGGTAAACACACAAGTGTTTTAGAAAAAAAAAAGATTCCATAAACTTTTGTAGTAAACGATAAAGGTACTTTTTAAGCAAAATTGACAGCACTAAAGATTAAGCAGTACCGTTACCAGAGTCCAGTATAAAAGCATTTTTCTAGTAGTACTGTATACATAGTTAGTTTTTTACTGTAAAAACCTTCATGGAAGTCCAGTTTACTAGAGATTTTCTAGTCGTACAGAATTTTTGTTCAGCAGTGTAGTTTAGTACTTTTTTTTTTTTTTCAATTGAAAACTTGCATTGTACATTTAATCATCCAAGAATAATTTTCACTAAAAATTCCATTTCAAAATATTTTTTAACTATTCAGTTACAAGAACAAAAAATTTTAGTTAAAAAAAAAAAAAGTTTGCTGAGCAGCTTACTTGCATTGTACCCTATTTGGGGCATGGAAACATGTTATCACCATTTGTGAATTTCTCTTTTTGAGACGCTGCACTGCACTCTTCCCCATTAAAACAAAGAATTCCACTATTTATCATTTAAAGCCAGGGACGTCATTTCAAGTTTTTCCAGGTGGAGGGGGGGGGAGGGGCAACGGGTCCAAACACAATGCAATTTCATTGGAAAACATTAGAAACTACGCCTTCTTATATGTAAATGCATTGATTTCTCAAAGTCGGGGGGGGGGGGAGCAATTGACCCCTCTGACCCCTCGAAATGACGGGCTTGTTTGAAGCACTGAACTACTGTCCGTCCTTGAAAACCGCGCCTAGACTCGTGAACCATTCCACTCAAAAGAGGGGTAATGGGTTGTGACTTGTGAGCGGGAACTTTTCGAAGTTTTCAATTTAAAACTTGCATTTGCCATATCCTTTTGACATATTCAACTAAACTATGCATTTGAATTTAGCTTCGCTCCACGTTGTTCGATCGGGCTCAAAATGCTTCTTATTAGTTTTTCCCTTATTGTTCTCTTACCTATCTCCCCTATTTTGGTAAGATCAGAGAAGAACTGACGCAAGCGTAAATACGCGGAAGCTTTTACCTAAGAATCAGACAGTACATTCATTACCTTTGATTGAACACTAAAAGGGGTTGACCAGAACAGTTTTGTTCCAGTTTTCTATTTGTAAGATTCACAATAATGTTTAAAAATTCTCACTGGTATCATAACATTATGGAATGAGTTAATTCTGTTGAACTTGATACGATATTAGTTAAGTCAGGAGCTCTCGTTACGGAATTGGTGTCCCATTTTTCAATGTCTTTTTCAAGCAACCGTAAATATGCATGTCAGTTTATTCTCTAAAGCGATTTCCATCAAAAACAACTGATTTAAAATAGTTTCAAAAATGTGATTTAAATTCACTTATTCAATAGCAAAGAATTTAATAGTGTGAGAAAATGTTTCCTACGTAAATATTTTACTAGCGTCGGAATAGTACAAAAAAAAATTTATTACTTATTATTGAGGATATTGCTTCCTCTTGATGAGTTAAATTTTCAAATGCAGTTTCAAAAGCTTTTGATTTGCATTTATTTATTACTAGCTTATTGCCCGGCGTTGCCCGGGTGCTTATTAAAAATGTTAGCAAGAATTAGAATTAAATATCTGTTGAAAGCTCTCCTTTTTTTGCATCATACAATATTTGAGCCAATGTTCCAAGGTAATTAGAGCATGAATCATAATTGTTTTTCACTTATTTCATGCTAAAATGAAGTAGGTAATAAATAATCGTAATCTTTGTTGATATTTAAATGTGTTAAATTTTATCAATTTATATGCTGAAAGGCTTATTTCTGTTACTCTGTCTATTCAAAATTGAAAGAAAATGGCCATTTTGAGACAAAAAATTCGAATTTTAAGCTTTTTGGATTTTTTTAACATTTCAAAACCCTGCCTATGTGAATTTTACTGTATCAAGGAACGTCTGTGCCTAATTTGATGATAATCCTAAGAAAACTACGGATTTGTATAAGGAACAAACAACCATACAAATATACATAGGGTGAGTGCTCCAGTAGTCGGCCACAATGACATAAAACTCCTCATAAATAGTACATTTTTAATTCAAAATCAGATATGACGCATTCACACATTCATGTACCTATCCTCAATCACCAACCAGTGGCAGTTAAGCTTTGGGTACTTTTTTTTTGAATTAGTAATGAGTCATTCAAAATGAAATGACTCATTACTAATTAAAAAAAAATACCCAAAACTTAACTGCCACTGGTTGATGATTGAGGATAGGTACATGCCGTCATCCAATATTGCGATTCTGCTAATTTTTCAGCTAAGATGATTCTGTGGCCGACTACTGGAGCATTAACTAGTGTTGACAACAGCTTGGATTTTACCATATTTTTTTTTAATTTCTGAAACAAGTAGGTGGTTCACTATCAGAAAGGTTCATTCTAAAGTTTTACCTTGTTTTTGTTGCTGTATTGATTGCTGAAAGTTCTAGGTTAGCCAAGATCAACAAAAGATCTCTTAACTGGCCGACTACTGGTGCTTTTACCCTACATTTATTTATATATATATAAATTTTATCACATGCATACCGTTACCATATTACTATTTTTATTATGATACCATATCTCTGCTCACTCCGATAAAATGTATGCTAATAAATCTTTGATCACTTCAATTAAATGTATGCTGAAAGACCTTTGTTTACTCCGGTAAATTAGTATCTTTATTCATTCCAGCAAAACTGATGATAAGCGTAAATCTTAATGTAACGTACAGTCAGCCCAGTTATGAGACTGCAGTTCCTTCTTGTTATAGACGCATCTCTCTGGAATACTTAACAACCGTGCTGGTGCAGATAACATCTCATTGAAGCTGATAGTTCCAACAAACTGGTAGCTAAAACCAAATGTCCACAATGAGGACGAAGCAGCAGTCTCTGGCTGCCATAAACTATCGGTATATTGCATGTGGTTCTGCCCTGACTTGATCGCCTTAAATTACTGTTTAGCAGAACGTTGCTCACGTGGCAGTATTCATTACCACTAAATTGTGTCGACTGATTTTTTACTATTTTTGAAAAACAGAATAGTTGCCTTTAATAATTCTTAAATTCTTCAAGCAAGTGAACGAAGCAGTATGCTCTCTATTTACACATTTCCCGTTTTCATCCACTTATCTATACCCCTAATGTCAAAAGAAGCAATGCAAAATGATGATGTACAAATGATTTGCATGTAATCCGGGCTCTAGTAATTGTTAAAGGGATACGAAACAAATAAATATTTTCACTTCCAAAACGTAACTGTTTGAAAAAGCCTGCGTAGGAGAGCTGAATGAACGAGCACCCAAAATCCAATCTCATAATTCTTGTGCCGTGTCAACTGCCGAGCACATTATCCCCGCATCTCAAACTACTTTGACCCCTTTTAGACAGCAATCAATCTCCTTCGTCCAGTTTTGAAGGAATCTGATAATGGCGCCCAATTTCACCCCACCTTCACCGATTCACCGCGCGGCCACCATGTTTGTTTCCCGCCATAATGCGCGCTGGGTGCGGCCCACGGTAGCGATATTTTGAAGGATTTAGGTGCGATACACCACCCCCTCGATGTTCCAAAATGTCCCCACGAGCCGCGATGGGGCGTGGTCAGCGACCCGCGGCGCTCTTTTGCCCACATAGATGCCGTCGGTTGTTTACTGGTTTGGCGAGCGAATCTTGGATTGACGGAATCATATACATTGGAATAGAAATTAAGTAAACAACTTGAGGGCGTTGAGAAAATACTGAAATTTGAGTTCAGAAACATTTTTGGATATTTTTGTTACATGTGAGCTATCTATTGAGGGCATTAGGGTGCTGAAGAAATTTGGGGCATTTGTACTGTTACAACAACATCTTACATAAACTCCTTATCTGAGTTGGTAATTTGTGACGGTTTTGTTTAATGTATTGACATCAGCGTAGGAGTTTTCTTGGCACTCTGGCTTGAATCTTCTACATAAATTAATCATGGCGATATTTTATGAAGTCTCTAAGTACATTTCAATACATTTTCTCAAAATAATGTTAACATTATATATATTTTTAAAACCTTGTGGAACTGCCATAGTCCTTTTTTCCTTCACCCTTTATGCCCCGACAGGACTCAGAAGTCCCGCTTATATTAATTTAGTACAGTGAACTCTCACTTATGCGCCGGCCCAAGGGACCAACAGAAAAAGGCGCATAAGTGAGAGAGACGTATAAGTGAACAAGCCTATTTAAGGGACGAAAACGCAACATAGACTGTAATGAGAGAATGAATAAGAATGTTTCCTTAGAAAAGGGACATTTACTACTGTTCGGCAATTACTGTAGTGTAACTACAATGATGAAGAGAAAACAAAAACTGTAGCATACCCAATTACAAACTGTTCCCTTTAAAACGATCCATAATAGGTAATTGTCCCTCTCAGAATTCTAGTTCATGCGGAAAAAATGCCTACCGTGAGCAATAAAGGCGAAAGATTAAAGAGGAAAGTGAAGAAAAATGCTTATTTTTTAAAGAAAATAAATTATATCTTTGACATTTTACGGAAAATTCGGCGCATAAGTGAAATATTTATCTTTCGAGCGACGTATAAACGAATGATAATATCATTATTTTGCTATGGAATGGTGCTGGAACCAGTCAAAATCGTCGTATAAGTGAAAAAGGCGCATAAATGAGGCGGCGTATAAGTGAGAGTTCACTGTATTATGAATCTTAAATGGCTGTAATCATGCTGAAGCTTTTGAGTATCACTCCTTGTACTTCGCTGAGAGGCCGACAGATGGCACTTGCGCTCGAAAACAGTTTTCTTGAGAGGCCCTAAGGCGTAGGGGGCCTTAGACCCCCAAAAATTTCAATATTTTTATGCTCGCTTTTTTTTTTTTTTTGATATATTTGCAATTCAAAAAACCAAAAAATATATAAAAATGCATTGTTAAATTAATTTGAGACATAAAGGGTTAAATCCTACAGAATCTCATTTCTCATCCACCCATGAGAAAGTCATTCTATAAAGCAAATTCCTTCACAATTATTTAGCAGCATTAAAAGAGCGCGAGTCCCATCTTTTGCATATATTCGGAAATCGTTTTAGCCCTCTGCTGAAAAGTGACGAAAATGGACTTAGGTTAGTCTGATTCTGAGGTACAGAAATGGTAATGGTTAATATAATGCTCCCTTCTTCTCCAAATACAAATAATGGCTACGAAACTGTCGCAAACCGGAAAAAAAAGGATTAAGGGGAATGTTAGCTCTAAAAAGAGATAAAAGTGATCGTTTTTCGTTTGAATCAGCAGAATAATATTATCAGAAGCATTCTGAGAGTTTTTTTTTGCCACGCAGTGTAATTGAATCGGCAGTTTGAAGAAGGGAACGAAGACCAAAATTTCAAAATTGTTTTTTTTTTTTTTTTTCGTGATTGTATATCTCCTACTGTGGATACACATGTTTGTGCGAATAAAAGAACAAAAACCAGCAAAATTTCAAAATTGTTTTTTTTCGTGATTGTATATGCATATCTCCTACTGTGGATACACATGTTTAGTGAGAATAAAAGAACAAAAACTAACCTGGTTTTTGTTCTTTTATTCGCACAAACATGTGTATCCACAGTAGGAGATATACAATCACGGAAAAAAAAAACAATTTTGAAATTTTGGTCTTCGTTCCCTTCTTCAAACTGCCGATTCAATTAAACAAACATCTTAAAAACATTTAAGATTTTTCTTAAAGGAAAAAGAGTAGTAAAAGCACAACATTGAAATGATTTCTAGACATTTCCAGGAAAATTGAGGGAAAAATATGCATTATCTAAAACTATTTATGATAAAAAATATTGAAAATATGTAGATTATTAAACAGTATTTGTACTTTATTTTTTAGGTACATTATACTAAATAACATTCAGCTTTTAGTATGTATAACAATGTGAGAGAAAACAAGAAAAATAAAGGACAAACATTTAAAAAATTATATTGAGTACAGAGAAATGAACAACATAATAGAAACTGCACACTCTTAACTGACATTTTTTGAAATAAATTCCATTTCTTATACTTAGTCCACTCATTTTGCGGCTATTCCTAAAAAATGTATCTTTAACTCATTTGCGAAATAGAAATATGTATTTCTTATGCTTCACAAGTCCTCTTTTAAATTGCTAAAATATATCATCAATTCTGTACCTCAGAACCAGACTAACGTAAGTCCACTTTCGTCATTTTTCGGTAGAGGGGAAAAACGATTGTCGAATACATCGTTTTTCCCCTCTACTGAAAAATGACGAAAGTGGACTTACGTTAGTCTGGTTCTGAGGTACAGAATTATCACAAAGCGTCGTAGATATTTATCACATTTGAATTATGATCTAGCTGAGAATTATAAATTAAAGACTTACTTTAAATTTACAAATGCTCCATGATACTTTACAATTCAATTTTCCACGGTTGTTTTATATTCATCGAACTAAGTTTTCGTATCATGTAGCTCAGTTTTGATTTTCAATTCTGCAGACGATATTTTTTTATTTTGTTTTTAATTCCTTGGCGTGTGGCTTGTCTGCTACGAGAGGTAAATTAGCCAATGGGAGGTGCTATGGCTATGATATTCTGAGTAATTGTTTTAGACAGTATTTTATTTTTAAAATATTCTTTATGATGATAATTAATGACCTTTAATAACGCTTCAGTATTATTAAAAGTTTATCACATCAACTAAAGTTAAGATTAATAGCATTTAATTACATAGCTTTATAATGAGTTATATTAGTCATATTCGATATTGTGACGAATATTTTTTGTTACAGTGCAAAATTCTATTTGTGCATGCATAAACAGTTTAATCATGAAAGATATTACCCTACATGACATTATTAAACCTTGGTTGTTGTCAAATACTGCTGATAATTATTAAAATCATATTTAAATTCATACAATACTTTTCTAATTTGAATTTCGGAAAATTCCAAGCCAATAAAGAATGACTCTTATTGTTCTGGAGATATTGCGCAGTTTAAAGTCCGAACAATTACTCTGACGGGAGACAACTTCGTTATACTCATGTTTTGGAGGTCAATAAATCCTTTAAAAACAGGTGGGGAAATGTAGCCTTTTTTTTTGCAATTTGGGTCCAATAACGTTCTCTTCTCCCATTCAGTTGCTTAATAAGAATAAAATAAGCTTACATTTATGGTTAAAAAAACGATTACTGAAGTTAACAAGCAAAGTTGACTAAAGTAAGGATTTCAATTTTTAGGCATTTGAAAAATATAACTTAGAACTATTTAAACTTAAAACTGAAAAATGAGTTTGATCGCAAACAAATAAATCGTTAAAGTTCATCTTAATAAACTTAAAAGAGTAAAAAATTATATGTTGGTCTTATTCAAGCTTCTTGGCTGATCTTTAGTTATTAAACAAAATTTGAAAGATTTAAATATTTCATATCAGACTTTATTCAGAAGAGAAAACATATGTGATGTGTTCTAAAGAATTAATTTTTTTCTTTTAAGAAATACTGGCTGGTACTTAGTGTAGTTAGTGCAATATTATCATGTGCATAGATCAGAATTAAAAGTATTTAAGTGCACAAAGAGGAGTAATAAAGTGCAAATGATGGCATGAAGTTTTTAGTACGAAGTATTTTATTTTGAAATTGTTTTAAACGTCTCTGAGAAGTTTTTTCTTTTTACCTTTTCTTTAAGTACTTGAAATTTTATTCTAAAATTCCTTCTTTTCAGAACAGTCCAATAACCAACTTTTTCGATGCTTAAAATAACTAAATGTTATTAAATTAATAGTACTGTAAATATTCAAATTGTAATTTGAGGCTAATATTGATTTCTAATTGTTTTTGTTGTTGAACGTGTCTATCTAAAGAAACTTTAAAGACACACACATGTTTGCACCATTTATTAGTGATTACCTCCATGCTTGCAACAGGCTTTTTGAGAAAACTAATAAAAAACGTTTTCCTCTTTCAACTTAAATACAAATTTTTCACACCTAAGCGCTCTTGCAACATATCAAAAAGATAACATTTGACGAAAAAAAGCCAAGCCTTTTCATTTTCAAACAATGCATCTCTATTGGCAGCTCAATCATCAATCGGCAAAACAATCTGTGGTCACAAGCTCTTTACTGGCCTTCCAATCACAAAACTCTGGCAGAAAAATAAAAAGAATCAGTGTACCTTACCAAGATATTTTCAGAAAACTGAAAATTTTTCTTTCTTCTCTTTCAAATTAAATGCAAGTTTTTCACCCTTGAGGTTCTTTGCAACGAATCAAAAAGATAACATTCGACGAAAAATAGCTAAGCCTTTTCATCTTTGATCAATCCATCTCTGTTGGCAAACTCTGGCAAAACAATCTGTTGTCACAAGTTCTTCGCCGGCCCTACCAATCACAGAGCTGTGGCTTTAAAATCAAGTGCACCAATAAATCTATGCCTTTTAGAGTTCAATACAATTTTTTCACAGAAAAGTTTTCCTGCAACGTGTCAAAAAGATAATATTCTGCGAAAAATAGCTTCGCCTTTTCATTTTTGAACAATTCATTTCTATCGACAACTTAATCATCAATTGGCCAAAACAATCTGTTGTCACCAGTTCTTCACCGGCCTTCCAATCACAAAGCTTTGGCAGAAGAATCAAGAAGAATCAGTGCATTAAGAAGGCTACACGAAACTGCAACTGACTTTTCAGAAAACAAAGAATCCCCCCCCCTCTCTTTCAAAGTAAATTATATTTTTTTACACCTAAGCTTTTTTGCAACATATCAAAAAGATAACATTCGTCGAAAAATAGCCAAACCTTTTCATTTCTGAACAATCCATCTATCTCTATTTTCAACTCTTGCAAAAAGCAATCTGTTGTCACGAGTTCTTCGCCTGCCCTTCCAATCGCAAGAGCTGTGGCATTAAAACCAAGAAGAAGAAATGCACAAAGAAATCTATTTGGCCCCGAAACAACTGAAACATATCTGCAACCCACACGGCCCAAAAGATTAATTTACTTCTGCCATCATGTCGGACACTTCTGATCCCGCTGACACGTTCGACAATGAGGCCCTTTTTTTCATCGAACCCAACAGCCTTAATAAACCTGTCCGATCCCTTTTCTTCAGATTTCGCAGTCAAAATTGCTACCGAGACGTTCCATTTGACAACACCTCATTCCCTGCTTGATGGAACGTCAATTTTTAATACCCTTTCCAATGATCGCGGGAATAAAAAAGCCCTTTCACATCCCATAAATCTTTGCGTCCATCGATTAAGCAGAAGAATAAATAACACATGCGCGCCCAGAGGGCTTTTTCTGTGACGGGCAACTTTGTTACGAAAATCAAAAATGTTTTTTTGTTCTCTTTTTTTTCGTTCTTATAAAATGTAGTTCGGCCGAAGACGTTGAAAGGTATTTTATTTATTCCATTTTCTATTTAATCCTTTTGTTGGTGGAGCTGGATTGGAATGTGTTTTTCTTTTCCAGGGGACAGAGAGGTCATCAGAGTTTACGTTAGATTATAAGAGATACCAGCTTGATGGACAAAAGTAAATTATTTCTTTTTGTATTAAATTTGATTTTTCTTTTAATAATTCGTTGAGGAGATATAGATAAAAGTTTCAAAACCTTCTGACAGTGATCAAACTTTTGAACGCAACAATGTAGCTTCTGAATTTACTGCATGTAAATCCGAAGAGAATCTGCCACTTCTTTTTCCTTTTAAAAATTTCACTTGTCAATACTGTTACTTTTGAACGTAAAGTCGAACCTTGTTAAAACGAAATCAAAGGGGCCTTTAAAATTAGTTCGTTTACAGTACCTCTGACCGACATTTTCTAAAATACAGTACATTCCCGATTATAAGCGGAATTGGATGGCGCGGGTATCGTGGATAACGAAGATTGAGGATAATCCGAAAAATCACAAAATAAGGGGTAAAGAAGATAACAAATGTCTTTTGCTTAAAAATACATAATTGCATTACATTTAAAGCGTGATATGTACAAACAGTGACGATAGGTACAGTATAAAAATCATTTGTATTTGAGGTTCTCGAGCGTATCGAATCTATAAAAAAGTCGGACTTATGATAACGCCTAACAGGTAAAATAATTTATTGGATGAAGTACACCCCACTCTTGGGTAAGAAATGTTAAGAAAAAACAAAATTTAAATTCGTGCTTTTTCGAAAAAATCAGTTAATTGTGTTTATTTCTTTCCCGAGACTCTCGCGGATAATCACAACTAATTTTATAAAAACTAACTGTAAAAATTGCTAATTTTACAATAATAAACTGTAAAATGGCTGATTTTACATTAATTAACTGTAAAATTGCTAATTTTACAGTTTATTACCGTGCATCTTACAGTTTTAAACTGGAACATCTGCTGCCAGTATTATACTGTTGTTTTTGTAGCATAATACAGCTAATTTTGTGGTAAGAAATTGTAAAATTTCTACTTTACAGTAAGAAACTGAAAAATTGCTAGTTTCAAAGTTTATTACCGTGCATTTTGCAGTTTTAAACTGGAACATCTGCTGCCAGTATTATACTGTTGTTTTTGTAGCATAATACAGCTAATTTTGTGGTAAGAAATTGTAAAATTGCTACTTTACGGTAATAAACTAAAATTGTTAATTTTACAGTGTATTACTGTGTATTTAACAGTTTTAAATTGGAACCACTGCTGCCAGTATTATACTGTAAAAACAACAGTTTATTTTTTGCACTGTAGCATTTTCTCCGCAACGGGCGTATCTTGTAAGATGTGTCCGTTACGGGGAGCCGAAATACCATCATATAAATACTGTGCATGGAAATCTTCAAAATTTGACTGTAATTTCAAAGACGTTGAGTCCATGTTCTTTAAAACTTCATGCAGCGAAACAAGGACCTAACATATTGTTACAAATCTTGTAAATAGTTGTTGTTTTTCCCGCCTTGCATCATTTTCATTAGTTTTGGTTTTATCTGACGTCATGTTGCAAAAGTATCTAAAGATATCACTTTTATCATCTGTATACCGGCCTTGAAACACTTTGTAGTTTTTACACTTGCCCTAACTTTGATAAGCATGAAGGCATTTTTCGCTCGGAGTGGTTTTTCTTTTTATTTGCTGGAACTTTCGTGAATGAATTGTTCAAGTTATGAATGATTTGGAACACTCCGGATTTTACTAGAACGTAGTAGAAATGTCCTTCAGAGTATAAATAGCTGGCCTTGAATACAGTCAGTTAGTTTTTCTCAGATGGGATTTCTGAGATGCTCGTTTTCGTTCGCTTGGCGAATGGTTGTTTTGCTTTTGTAATTGCTTAATTACTGTTCACGTTTGATACGTGGTGCTGAATTACTGTTGAGAGTACAGTGTACTGTTTTGCTACCTAATTGCTGGATGTTTAGCAATTGTTTCCTGCTTTATTGTAAATAGTGTACATACTTGTAAATAAATTTATAGTTACTTCCTCAAGATTGGAATGCTCATTTAAGAGAGTTGAAGGTGCTACGGACTCGTTACAATATTTACTGTCTCAGCACTCAGCAGTCTGTTTTAAGCAGCAACCAATGCTTTGTTTTTTTCAAAATGGAATTGCCCATATATTCTAGCGACAATCGGTTCAATCCCAACAAAGGTTAAAATTACAGTTAATCTCGTGGGTTGAAATAAAAAAAGGTAAAAAAAAAAAAAGTAAACGAGCAGAAATTCCGCAGTAAAGGCCTAGCTCCACATCAGCAGAAAACCGACCGAAACCGAAGGCAGAAGCCGAAAATCCGGGTACTTCCTATTTAAAAAAAATAATTATATTTTCCAAAACATATAATCCAAAATAGATAATTCCATAAATATATTTTCCAAAATCGGAAGTACCCGGATTTTTGGTTTCTGCCTTCGGTTTCGGTCGGTTTTCTGCTGAAATGGAGCCCGGGCCTAACATTCTAAAAACTCTGTAGCCCTTCCCAAATACTTCTACATAGCCAGAAAACCAGACCATATCATTGACTTCGAGTCAGTATTAAGTCGTCTGCAGATCTGGCGATAGATTTCGCAACAAACAAATATGCCAATTACTGAAATAACCCCCTTTCAATTTAAATTAAACTCCGTGAGAAACTTTTTTTCACCCGGGAAACAACTCAAACAATGCGACAAATACGCCTTTTTGCTGCTGTCGCCAATAAAGATATAAACATGGCCTTGATGAAAGCCTCCAGTACTGATTACAGGCATCAACTCAGCATTCTAATCACCCGTTCTTATTTCGAACATATTAATTTCAAAAGGTGTAAAAAAGAACGAACGGAAGCCAATTCCCTGTTGTTTACTAAAGTGTCGTTCACAAACAAGTTCCAAATGCCACTGCATCGCCGTAATGTATGTAATAATAACACTTAATGCGAACTCGGCGGCATTGTTTCACCCCTTGTTTGTCCCCCCGTTCATTCTCCCCCCTCCCCCCAAAGCGGCAAGGTTCATTAGTTTTGTTCAGGCTCGATTGCCACACCTGTGCTGCAGGCGATGTTATCTGCTTTTGTCACCAGTGGGGGGCATGTTGCTGGGGGATCTTGCTTTGTGAAGATTGCGCAAGATGTAGTTCCTTATTGTTTACGGAGAAAGTTCGGTCCTGTGATTTATTTACGTTTAAGTATTCTACAATGTGAAATTTATAAACTTAATTTAAATAAACTGGACAGTACACTTAACATGCTTTTAAAATATCTTAAAAAACAAGAAAAAAAAAAGTGAAAAATAAATGCACTAATACATTATAAGAAAAGGGGGGAACAGAATGATACTGTTAAAAAACTAATACATAAAAAAATAGAAAAAAACCCAATTTATTTTAATGCAGTCAAAATGAAAATCATATTTTAAAGGAATTCATTCAAATATAATTAGCATAAGAAATCCTTAAGTTTGATAAAATTATAAGAATAATCATTTATGATTACCGTATCTGAGTGTTTAAAGTTATATACAATTCCAAAAATGTGCACAAATAACAACATGCACAAGAATATCCAAAGAAAACAGTTAAAAAAAACGAAAAGAAAAGAAAAACGGAACATATATAAAGATAAACAATATTTTTATGTTCGAAAAAAAAAATGAAAGAAAAGTAGACAATAACTTTCATTACACCAGATATTTAAGATTGTCTTCTCTCAGTAATTTATCTTTCATAAATTTCATTTGTCACGCATTGGGGCATTGGCAATGGATCATATGCCTCCCTTTCTACTAATCACAAAATAAATAAAAGAAACTAACGTTAGTCAACGGTAAAGTGACAGAATACGCAATTTTTGCAACTAAATAACTGTAAACATAGATTAAGTGATTGTTCAACATTATGAGTTAACCCTGTACCTAAGAACCAGGACGACGCGACGTAAGTCCAAAAATGACGATTCTCACTTTATTACTGCATTATATCTGTACTTCAGAACTAGGCTCACGTAAGTCTATTTTTGAAAATTTTCAGGAGAAGGGAAAAACGATTGCCGGATGCATTTGGGATGCAAAGGATGGGATTCGCGCTCTTTTATGCTGCTAAATAATTGTGAAGGAATTTGTTTTATAGAATAACGTTCTCATATGTCGATAAGGAATAAGATTCTGGATACAATTCACTAATAAAGTGAAAATCACCATTTTTGGACTTTCGTCGTTCTGGTTCTAAGGTACAGATATGTAGAATCTTATTCCGCATCGACCCATGAGTACGTTTTTCTATGAAACAAATTCCTTTACAATTATTTAGCAGGATTAAAAGAGCGCGAGTCCCAGCCTTTGCATGCATGCGACAATCGTTTTCG
This sequence comes from Uloborus plumipes, assembly GCA_038373865.1. Classification (NCBI taxonomy): domain Eukaryota; kingdom Metazoa; phylum Arthropoda; class Arachnida; order Araneae; family Uloboridae; genus Uloborus; species Uloborus plumipes. Next base: position 21,434 of record JAXGGA010011098.1, read on the forward strand.
CCCTCTGCTGAAAACTTACGAAAATGGACTTACGTCAGTCTGCGGTTTCGAGAACTAACATGAGTCTCAATTGCTATTCAATTCTAAACTGAGACTCCTGAAATATCCCTAGATGCTTGCGAAAATCATTCATCGAAAACAAAAAACAACTGTTTATGCATTGACGATTCTTGTGCAATAAAGCGGTAAGCTTTTTTTTTCCCCATGTTTAAGAGCATATAGAAAAAAAAAAAAAAATCAGGAAAATTAATTTTTTTCCCAGCATTCTTCCTTTTAAAATCTGACTATTTTTAAAGTAAAAGTCAATCAATTTTAAAGAACACAATGAATCTAATGGTTCAATTTTTTCATTACAATTATTCGAGAGACAATCATTACAATACTTACTCGAAAAACTATTATAAATCGTTCTTTTCACTTATTTTACATAATAGCTGTTAAATGTGAAAGGAATCTTTGTCAAAAAACTTGCAGGTTAATTGTCACTTTAAAATAATTATAAAAAAAATCTTTATCTGCTTCCCGTAGTTAAAAAAGTAACTTTTTTTTTCTCTTTTTGTGCAAATTTTTTTGGTAGTTTTTTTCAGAGGAAGTCAGTGATAATGGGTTCTTAGAATTAATTTAAATCATCCTTTTCTGCTGAAGAAAAAGCGACTCTTACAAATTGATTTTTTAAAAGAATGTTCACAAAAAGTCCATGGGAGTGAAATAAAGTAGAAAAAACCCTACTTAATTACAAAAAGGCCAAGCATGTGATCATCCTTAAACGCGCAAATTAATGAAAAAACATCATTAAATCATTTCCGATGCGATTTTTTCCTTTTTTAATCGTCTATCCAAAAACAATCTTTGATGTATAAATTGACCACCTGCACTGGCAGATTAAGAGAAAAAATAATTATATATATATATAAAAAAAAAAACTCTCATTCCTCAATGAACCATTGTTTAAGTAACAGTCTTTGTCTTGCGGAGCGCCTCACAATGGGTTTTCAGTTTTTATTAATAAAAAATGGCATCATTAAAAGAAAGAAGATGGCGTTAATTTGCAGCAAATGAGAACTTTTAAATGCGCTCACTGAGTTGTTACAGAAGGGTTAAAAGAAAAGGGGTGATTACTGCCACGCGAATTCGTAAAAAGCGGCTGAAAAAGCGTAAAAAATGGGGTGTTTCATCCTGAAAAGTGCATAAAAAGCTGAAAAGAATTTTAGAAGAATAGTCATTTGAAGTCTTCACTCTAAACTAATGTTCAAGAAACGGATAGTCTTTATTTTATTTCACTAAGGGTTTTAAAAAACCCCACTTTTTTTTTGGGGGGGGGGAGGGGGGAGGATGAAACGCTATTTACGAATTGGAAAAATTTAGGGATAAGGGATTACTGGTGCCGTGTGTGTGAGGGGCAGAAATGTCAGTAGTGCTGATTCTATGTTTTTTATCTTTTTTTTTTTTTTGGCTTAGGCAGAGTCTTTTTTTCTCGTTTGAGAGTGCCCTATTGGCAAGGAGTACATTCTTCCTACCCTAATTTCATGGCGTTCAAAATACCCAAAAGGTTTTAAATGAAAAAGTTTTTGATAGTATAACTTCGCACTCAAAAGACATTACGACTGTATATTCAAATTCTATTTTTACGCCTGTACTCAGTGCAGGAGCGGATATAAGGGGGAGGGGGCGATGGGGCGATCGCTCCCCCTTGAGGCCCCGCCATCAGTAAATTTTCAACATTGAAGTTGAAAAAAATTAATTTTAGACTAGTTTTAATCCCGTTTAAGGAAGAAAATTTGGGCTCTCCCCCGGAAATGATTCGAAATTGAAGTCCGAAACTTATGCAAACAATATTTGCAAACCAGCATACCTATAGTAAAAAGTAAGTAATAAAATCAATCGCCCCTCCCTTGAAAAATTTCTGGATCCGCCCTGTACTCAGTGCCCTAGCGATGATATTATTTCAGAGAAATGATTTCCAAACAGTTTTTTCTTTATAAGGAAATCCGTTTAAGCATATAAAACTCATTCCTTGACTTTATCACTCCGAATTCGCAATTGAAAATGACACAAGTACCACTTGCCCACATTTTCCTGTTCATTTCAAAACTCCACACCAGTTACATTATTAATCTTTGAGTGATGAAGTAGTCATGAAATTTGTAACAAGACACAAAATTTCTGAATGCACGAAGAAACAAAATCTGGTGCAAATTTATAGACTGAAATTGGAGTGAGTCCTCGCCAAAGCAAGCAAATCCCAATGGGAGGTCAAGGAGGGCATTGTGACCTCACAGAAATTTTTTTCTTCGGCGAATTTTAAATTAAGTTTCATCGCGGAGAAAAAGAGAAAAAAATTAGGAAGGAAAGTCCAGAAGCTGCCTCTTAACTGAAATTTCGGGAAAGATCACCTATCTCGGGCTCTTTCTACTTTAGAGTCAGCAGTATTTGGATTTGACTATGGTGAACTACTTTCTTTTTCATAATAATATAGTTTTGACTAAATATAAAATTATGCCAGAAAAGCCTTGGCTTCTAAAGCTAGAGAAACTACAAAGTTAGTTGAAACTACACTTAATCTTGCAACTAAATCTTTCAATTTTAAAATTTCCATGGATAAAAAACTACATTGCAAAAAATTGAGCTGTTGTTTTTACAGAATAATACTGGCAGCCGAGGTTTCAATTTAAAACTAAAATGCACAGTAATAAACTGCAATACTAGCCATTTTGCAGTGTCTTACTCTAAAGTTAGCAATTTTACTGTTTATTGCTGTCAAATTTAACTGTATTATACTGTAAAAACAACAATATAATACTGGCAGCTGAGGTTTCAGTTTAAAGCTGTAAAATGCACGGTAATAAACTGCTAAATTAGCAATTTTACAGTTTAGTATTGCAAAAGCAGCAATTTTAGTTTATTACTATAAAATTATCTGTGTTATACTGTAAAAACAACATTTATTTTTTACAGCGTACCAGAACATCAGAATGTCAACCTTAGAATAATGTAAATCAAAAAATCTTTGTTTACTCGATAAATAAAACAAAGTTTTTTTTTTCTTCACAAGCTTTATGAACTAAAGCGGGTTTATAGCAGGAAAAAGAAAGACGGCAGAACAAACTTGGTTGTTTACGCTTAGGATTAGATACACATGTATAAATAAATGTCTCGAGTCATACGGAAGAATTTCCAGACGTTATTCGTTTTCACAATTTCTTGTTCAGAAGCATTCTTGAAGGTAAGAGGGAAATGAGAAGGTAGAAAAAAGGAAAAGAATAGAAACTGGCACCCTGGAAGTGCCGACAGAAGGAAAAAATTTGATCAATTATGTGTGCATTTTTATTAATCGTCAGTGTTTTTTTTTTCCCATACCAAAAAATACCTACAAGCATGTGTATCTATGTAGGTTCATACACAATATAGTTCACACACTTTTTACAGAGGTGTCGGTAATGACAGTGTCACGAGTTCAATAGTTTTTTCCCATCTCAAAAAATGCCCAACGCGCCAAAAGAAGTTTTCACTTCAAAAAAGAAAAAGAAGAAAAGAGAAGGAAGGAGTTCACACGATCAATTAAAACTCTCTTTCAATAAATAAACATATAATCTCCTTTTTCATGACACGACTACTTGAACAAGTACATTACAACTTTCTAAGAATTGACATTTTGCTTAAAATACCTACATTCGCTTAAAAAGAAGGGTTACAAAGTTCGATCAATACTTAAAAAAAAAAAAAGAATATGAATGTTTCTATTATTTCGTCCACGCAGATTCTAAGGAGCTGCAAAGAATAAAAATCATTGTGCTAATACAATTCTTTACACAACTAATGCTCGGAAACAAGCACTAACTCGAAAACCGTGACTTGTGGGCTCGAATGGTTGCCACCGAAAGCGTCACAAAACGATCACTTACTTTTGAAAATATCAGTCCGCGTCACGCGAAGTTTTCCTCTTCCTTTCAGTTCCGAGGAGCCAAACAAAAGCAAAAAACAACTAAACGCGAGCGGCAATTGAGTCTACTGATAGTACTTAATGTCAGGAAATAAGAAAGGATAATTGGGCCTCGCAAAAAGGCAGAAGTTTCGTTCGGGGGTATAAAATAAGGTGTGGGAAATTTAGTTGAAAAGAAAAGATTCCATTTTGGGAATGCTGCAAGCCTGCGGACACAAATTACAGGTTCTTTTGCGATCCGCTCACAATGAAAGAAATTCTTTGTGAGCAGCGATATTTTTTTTTCGCTTCGTTCTTTAACTTTTACTTTTTATTTTCATTTTGTGGCAACAATAGACAATGTGTCTGATCACTCATTTGCCCATTACAGTTGTGTATGAAGCGGGCTTGCGTTAACAAAAGGAATTTGGAGCTACGAAGAAGAAAAAAGAGCGACGGAAGAACAGCTATTATTATTTTTCTCATCATTATGCATTAACAAATCGCACGTCATTTTATTCAATTTGCTGACAAAATGAATTCTTTATACCTTATTGTTGCAATTTGTAAAAAAAACGTAAAAAATGTAAAATAAATGGCAACGTTGATTTCTTTTTTAGTTATAATAGTTTTTTTTTTTCATGAAATATTCCGTTGATTGGGAGTTATAAACAGTGATTTTTTCTTTATTACGCTGTTAAGAGATCCAACTCATCTCTGTGGAAGTAAAACTGTAACAACAATGTATGAGGAAAGTATATCGTTAATAAAGCACAAATCGCAAAAATATTTCATACACGTATGTTTCAGGGTTCTCCAGGAATCTCTTTTCTATTTGAAAAATTTTAAACTTCCTGATGACAAGCAGGAGTAATGCAAAGTCCGAACCAGTATTTTTTTTTTTTTTTTTTGGATGGGGTCAATATCAGAACGGAGAATCAGAGAGCAGTTTTAGGGCGTGAAAAAGGGGGTTTAACGAAAATTGTTCTACAAATAAGTAACCAAAACACAGTCTTAGGCTGTATTTCAACATTAAAGGGGACCATGAGTGAGGGGACTAAACGTCCCGTTTTAATTTCCCGTTATCCCTCATGTACTGAAAAGTCCCATTTTCTGTAGAGACAGTTGACACATAAAATCATCTATAGTTTCCCTTTTCCCTCAAGCTGTGCTTGAGTATACTATCGTAACAGCAATACTCTATTCATAACAAGAATTGAATAATTAAAACAATGAAAGTCGAAATCAGTTTTTTGATCTTCACCCATTTATGCCCGGTAGCCTAAAAACGGGACGCTTGTTAGTTGCCGTATACAAAACCTGTAATGGGTATATCATTTTACTAAAGCTGTTTTTCACCAGTTAAATAATCCTTCTTCTTGAGAAAACCAGTTAGAGACACTATTTAGATATCAGAGTTTATTTATTGACAGCTATTTTCAGATAAATCAGTCAAGCACCGATCCAGCATGGGTAGCCACAGAAAAGTTAAGTTTTTTTTTTCAAACTTATTTTTCATAAAATTAAACTATTTTAAAATGATTTGCTTAAAATTAATCGCAGATGTCTTCTGTAATGTTACTTTGCAAAAATAAAGTCAAGTAAGGTCGTATTTTGCTCACATATCTGCAAAATATCCCATAAACAGGACGTTAAATAAATTAATAAATATGGCAACGGCGAACTACTTTAAGTTTAAAATGTATGTAAACCATTCCAAGTAAGAGTTTTAAGCAGATAAAAATTGAAACAAATAATTAAAAAAAACTTGGACATAAATGGGGTAATTAAATATTCATTAGGCCAAAAACGCATCGCGGTCAAAAAATCCGCTAGCGTTTTAGTCTAAAGAATCCTTTGCTTCGAGCAATGTTTGCTTGATAAAGAATGAAATAGAATAATAATAAGTTAACCCCCATTAATTGTTTGCGTCTGAAAGAATTATTTGTGATAATTTTCTCTTTAGAAGAAATAGTTTTGGTTAGGTCTAGTTCAGCGAAGAAAAACAGAGTGGCCTCACTACACTTTTTTAAAAAAAAGTGTTTACTTTGGAGCCTTTAACGAGCTTTAGGCTATCAGACTGTTCTGTCTCAAAGCTTTCCTTCCAGTTGACGATTCACAAACTTCTTAAATTATTTGAAGCAATCTCCAACTACAATAGAATTTGATGGTCCCAGTCCGGCAAAGTGAGTAATTTTCAGGAGGTGGTGCTTGGACGTCTGGACTTTGGGAACCTCTGCTGTAGAGCATCCGTTGTACGAAACTCTTTTAACTGCAAACTAGTTTAATAAAAGTAAATAAACTGAATTTGTAGGTATTTATTTATTTATATTTTGGTACGCGCGTAAACCACACCACTTCAAGGTCATCGGAGCCGCTTCTACTTCCGACAAAACTTGTCCGTGCATTTCTAACATTTCCTTTTTTCTTTCTACACACTTGTAAATGTTTTGAACACTTAATAATTCTTTTTCTCAAAATGACAAATTCTAAAGGGAACGAATATGAAAATACTAGATCGCTAAGTAATGATTTTCGACTATGTTTGAGCTTTCTTCTACCTTCTACCTTCTCGACGTTAGAAATCGAAGGAGAAAAAACTATCATCATTGACTATATTATTAACAGCTCGATAAAGAATAAAGTTAACTTTGTAATGCCTTATTAAATTGTCTTAGCATTTATCACCTGTAGTATTTACAGAACAAATTTGTTTATTATCAAATAGTAACGCAGTTAAAAACATGTTAAGAATATGTCATTTTATAAATGTGAACATGTTTAAAGTAAGGCTTCAGTTTTCGCTGTGTTCTGACGTCCATTTTTTAGTACTTCTTTTATCCGGAATTTTGGATCAACCGAAGAAGGCTCAGACTCAATCAATGGTTATTCGTGGTTTCACTGCAAACTCCTGTTTTTTTCTGTACATTTCTCTCTACCGTACTGTACATTTATTTTCTGGTATGACTTAGTTTATTATTTTTTTAACACGTTTTTTAAACATATTTTTTGGCATTAGGAAAGATAAGCAGGATTGAATTCACATTTCTCTAATAAATTTTAAAAAATAAGAAAGAAAGAAAAGATAACATTTACTCTATTTAAAAACTTATTTACCCCATTACAGTCACTTCTTTTCATGCGAGCAATCGCCATCCGACAGAGTTAATAAATCTTTGAATTTTTGTTTCGAAAAGAAAAAAGCTGGTATTTAAAATGTTCCTTATTTCAAACAAGAACGCAACTGGAAACAAAATGCATTCGCCTGAGGACTCAATCTGCAATATCACTTTCGATTTCTCTCCCCTTTACGCTATTCTTTCAATGGCAACAGACGATTTATTCAACAAGTTATTCATTTTTATTTCTTTTCCTCCTTTGGCATCACACAATGTATTCAATTATTGAATGGAACACTCAAACAAGTCTGATTACAAAAGAAGGGATGAAATGAAATTAAAACCGAAAAAAAAAAAAAAAACTTAAATAAGGACATAATAATTACATTTCGTACCTTTTTGTGATTTTGTGAATACGTTTAAAACGTTTTTTGTTGAAGATTTATTACTCTAGAGAATCAGGCATAGCTTTAGGCTGGTTTTGATTATCATTTGTGGAATTCGTGTTGAAAAATATGAGATTTATGATTGTAAGCTGTTTGTTTAATTCTTGACGAAATTAAAAATCGAAAATTTAACCGGATTTCAGTGAATGAGATAAATGTTCTATTTAAGTTATTTATTCAACAAAAGGATTCTTTTCCCATTGCTTGTTGTCAAAGTGACATCAGATGTTTACTGCTGTATTAGGAAACAAAAAATTCTCTCAATTTCGTTGTTACCGTGGAACATCAAAAAATTATAACAATTATTTTTTTATAGATATAATTATATTATTTCCTTGTTTTTTCATTATTTTATTATTCTCTTACATATTTTTTCTCTAGTCTGATTTTAGTTACCATGCCAGACTTCCTTATTTCTTTATCAAATTCCATGATTTATCCTTATTCATTTTAAAGGTTTGGGTTTGTTTGTATGTATGTATGTATGTATGTATGTAACTCTGAATAAAAGATAAAATTCACATTCTTCACAAATATAAAAGCAATATATTTAATACTATTATTAATACTAAAGACTAAACTACATTACATGTTGATGTATTATAAGTGCATGTAAACTCAGAGAGAGAGAGAGAGAGAGAGAACGTTTATTCAATAATTTTGAAAATCAGAGGAAAATCAGTTAGAGTATCATAAAGTATAGTTTAAAAGTGTATTTTTTAGTTTTTTAAAACTATAATTTAAATTATTTCTGTTTTTTACTATACGTTACTTCATAGAATAGTATTTGAAGGCTAAGCCGCAACAGCACCCCTAGCAGTAGCATCTTATCGGCCGATGATCGGCTATTCATCGAAACCCGATGAAATTCTCATCGGCCGATGATCCAATATGTCTCATCGGCCAAACAGAATCCGAGCAGCAAAATCCGATAAGTTTTGCTCGAAATACGATGAGATTTGGAGCAATTTACGAGCAGAACAGTCCCGTGCCGATGAATTTTATCTGGAAACTTGATCGGAAGGATATCGTTTTCCGATGGAATATAGCTCGGTTTATTTTCATCGGGAAAGTGGATCGGAAGGATATCGCTTTCCGATGAAAAGTAGCACATCGAAAACCGTGCTCGGATACTGATCGGAACGATGTCACCGTGCGTTACGGGATCAGTTTACGAGGAGTTCGATGATCGGCCGAGCAAAATCCGATGAGTTGATGCTACTTGGGACAGTTGGATAGTGCCAGAAACGAAGATATGCAGTGGCTTGGTTGGATAGTGCGTAGTGAAGTAGTATAAAAGTAAAGATGGCAGGTTCGGTCCTGCTATGGGTTTTGTCGCTTATGGTTGACTTTTTTTCTCCGGGCTAATTTTAATCCAAATTTCAAAGAATACAAAACTCAATGTAGAATTTTAAACATACTTCTATTACATTGAAACCGGAAAATACAATTTTTATTTCATGAGTGATATTTCCAAAAGGTACTTTCTTTAGGTTGTTTCCTTAGTACTTTATTAAAATACAACAGTAGGGCATGATTTAATTTTCCTCTAAATCGGAGAAAAATAGCAATTCACTATGCGTCTTGTTTTTCGAAAAACTACAGTTTAAAAATAAATCAAATTTTTGAATTATTACTGTCTAGCGCAGTGGTTGGAAAAACGACATTTCTGTTGTAGCGAACTACAACTACAACTACTTTGTTATAAATGTAGTTAACTACAACTACAACTACTTTTTTTGAGATGTAGCGACTACAAACTACTTTTGAATTGTAGTCGCTACTTCGCTACATTTTAAAGAATGAATAAGTAAAAAGCATATACCGTTTGAGGATTGACCGAAAACATTCGAAAAGTGGTTTACATTAATAAATGAACTCATTTGAATATGTAATAGAACTAAGAATTGTCTTTTAATTTATTTTTGACTTTTCCTTTTTGTTCCTTTTTTTTTTTTTGCTAAAATTTGTCCTTTTTCGACTTTTTTTACAATTTTTACGAATATTCGCCACAAGAAAGGGTTCAAAATTTAAATGATTGAAATAATTCAACCTTCAATTTTTTTTACAAATTTCTTTCCTGGGAATATTTAGGAACGTGAAAATTCTTTGAAGGAATATAGAAATTATGATACCAAATAAACCACTGACATCAAACAGATAGAATGTATTTCGTCAAAATGATGTGTCTAAGATCAGCTCATATTTTTATGATTCTTATTTCTCATTGCGTCCGCTGCTGTACTCGTGCAAGATTTGCACCAGTCAGAGTTAATTGAACCTTGTTTTTTTCCCTTCATTCTCTGTTTTTTTAATTTTTTTTTTCATTCATTATTCTTTTTTCATTTAAAAGTAGTTTCCAGAAATCGCTACAAACTACTATTTTTTGTATCGCGCTACTCACTACTCTACTTCTTTTAAAAAGTAGTGCGCTACACTACAAACTACTAAAAAATGTAGCTACTACAGTAGTTTCGCTACTTGTAGCGCGCTACTTCTGACCACTGGTCTAGCGTGAAAGTTTCGTGCGTTATGATGCCGGCTACTGACAAAAAAATAGACCCACGATCTACTTTTCTTTGTCAAAAAAAAAAAAAAAAAGTTTTTTCTGTTTTTCATTATACATTTCTTCAGAATAGTATTCGAGGGCTAAGCCGCAGTGGCAGGGTTGGATAGAAAGAACATTGGGCTTATAATAGGTTCGAGGCAGGGAGATGTCATTGTAATGTGTTACTGCTTGAAGGGAAGGGGGTTGTGTTCCTTATGGATGACCAACTCCCTGGATCCGAACTGCGAATATCAAAATCGAATTCTAAGAACAAGTGCCACTGATCAGTGTCTTTCGTTATCTTCGTTAGAGATATTTACACACAAGAGAAAAGAGAGTTTGCTAATCAATCTTTCCAACTTTCAAAGCATTATCTTCTTCAGAAAAAAAAAGATTATTTCAACTCTAGCAAACCGCCATTTTTTTTCCCCTTCAACAGACTGACAGAAATCGGTATAAATGGAAACAATATTTTAAGCTTAACTCGCGCAACGAGCTCATGGCTAATGTAAAGCTTACAAAGAGAAAAGGAATGAAAGTAAAAAACGAGCATAAAAAATAGAGCTAATGCCGATAATACAAAAAGAAAGGAAAAAAAGGGCAAGAATTTTACTTTTACTGGCCAAAGGCCATGCGCTAGCGTGCATTTGCACAGTTTGTCAAACATTCGGAGCGATTACGGAATTTGATGACTGCGAAAGAGGGCTTATTTTTTCTTTTTCTTCTTTTTTGCTTTTCCTTCTCTCCCCCCCCCCTTGCCCACACGTAATCAAACAGCCTGCCCTCGAAACAAAAGGTGGATTTAGAATTTTTATGACCGAATACTTCTAACTAGCGGTTAATATAACATAGTATATCTTTCAAGTTGGCCTTGTTTTATAGTTTCCGTTCTTGGCGCAGGAAAAAAAGATCGTCTGAGGGCTGTCGTCTGCTAATAAAACAGAAATTACGGTCTTTCCCAGGGGGCCCGAGTCGAGGGGGCCCGAGCCGATCGGAAAGAACACAAGTGGCTCTTGCGCTAATTGCGGACATAAATTTTAACAGCATCGGATAAAGGCCTGAGCTTTAATAGTTTAATGTAAAAACAAATGCTGGCGGATATGTCAGTTTGAAAAATAAGAATGATTTGCCTTTTTGAGAGTGAGCCAAATGTAGTAATATGTATGACATCAGTGGAAATTATATGGTTGTTGTAATAATCCTCTTTATTAAAAATGAAGGAGAAACTAAAAATCTGCCTAATGACTCTGAGCTATAAAGCTAACTGGAGTGCTTACTGTCTTAGCAGTTGGATGCTGTCCACAGGGATGACGAGAGGCCATATCAGCCTAGTCAGAAACTAGGGGCCCTACCCTTGTGGGGGCCCCGCTCCGAGTTGGATTAGTATAAATTTAATAATCTTTCAGATTGGAGCTGTGTCCGTTGACCAAAGGCCGCCTTGGTTCTCGGCGGCCCTGGCTGTCTATAAGCAAGTTGCAAAAAATGAACTGTCGTTTTCACAGTACAAAACTGGGAGCAGAAGTTCCAGTTTAAAACTGTACAACACACAGAACTAAACTGTAAAACTAGCAATTTTACAGTTTCTTACTGTGAAGTTAAAAATTTTACTGTTTACTGCCGTAAAATTTAGCTGTATTATACTGTAAAAACAGCAATGTAATACTGGCAACAGAGGTTCTAGTTTGAAACTGTAAAATTAGCAGTTTTGCAGTTTATTATTGCAAAATGAGTAATTTTACAGTTTTGTACTGTAAAAGTAGAAATTTTAGTCTATTACTGTAAAACTAAGATATGTTACAGTTTATTACAATAAAATTAGCTGTTTTATACTGTAAAAACAACATATGCACCAATTTCTTATTACACCAAATTTCAGTATATTTGGTTGCGAGATGGCTAACTCTGAAACAAGATAAGACAGACCTTTGGAAGCCTAAAAAGTTGTTGTAAGAGTATATGTTCAAAAAAAAATTTTTACTTGGAAAAAAATGTCTTATGTTTTTCCTGTACTGACTGTCATTGAGCAAATCAAAAAAAAAAAAAAAAAAATTATACGTTAAAAACTCCCACATGAAAGGAAGTGGTTTTTAGGGTGGGCCGAAAAATACTTTTTTTTCTATTTCGCTTATGGGTATTGCGGAAAAGGTGCCATTGGGGGAGCAAAATGCATATAAAATTTGCCAATAGGATGCTTGGGTTTATAAATAGATCTATTTCAAACAAGTCTAAGAAGGTTCTTCTGCCTCTATATAGAAGTTTGGTAAGACCTCATTTGGAGTATGCTGTTCAGTTTTGGTCTCCTTATCTGAAGAAAGATGGTAATAAATTGGAAAGGGTACACAGAAGGGCTACAGGGTTAGTAAACGGATTTTCTAATTTAGACTATGATTCCAGACTTAGAATGCTTAATATGTATAGTCTTGAGCAAGGAGAACCAGAGGGGACATGATTCAGTTATTTAAATTAATCAAAATGAATGATGTTGCAGGGTTAGATTTTTGCACGGAAAGCAGGACAAGGGGTCATTGTTTTAAGCTGTTCAAATCTCAGGCTAATCTGGATATTCGAAAAAAGTACTATTTTAGCAGAGTAGTGGGAACTTGGAACAGTTTACCGGAAGAGGTGGTAAGGAGCAGTGGAGTAGATAGCTTTAAGAAGGCCATTGATCTTCATTGGGGTCTTTAATTTGACTAGGACCAGCCGAGTTGGGCCCAGAGCCTGCTGCTGGTCGTCGCATTTGTATTTGTATTTGTAAAATATTTGGATTTTTTTGGTTCATTTATTAAATCTTCTGCAATTGCGTTGAATTTTGGAAAAAATGCAGTTTTTTCGAGATTTTTATCACATTATAAAATTTTTTTTCTATTTTCGATAACTGGTAGGGCGGAAAAGGTACCATTGGGGGCATAGAAATTCCATAAAAAAATTGAAGTCTGTTTTATAATGCCTTCTTTTTCCACAAATGCCTTTTAGGCTTGGCAATTTCCTGTTTTTTTTTACTATATGTTTATATTAAATTAAATTTTTTCAAAACGTTAAAATGCGGTTTTCGGCGTACTTATCTGAAATAACTACATTGTTTGTCACACATAACGCATTTTTAGATGTTAGGCCCTAAATGTTTTTAAAAATAATTTCCTAAAAATCTCAAAAAGCTGCATTTTTTCCAAACTTCAAAGCAATTTCGGCAAGTTAAGAAATTGACCAAAACATTTCAAAATTTTTCATGTGCACTTTGCTCTCCCCAGTGGCACCCTTTTCGCAATACCCATCAGGGAAATAAAAAAAAAAACTTTTTAGGCCCACCCTAGTGATTATTTGGTCAGCATCATATCCTGGAGAAAAATAAAGCTTAAAGGAGATTTAGGAGAAATTTAGCTAAACAGAGAAAACGAAAAAGTACTCAAACATTTAGATAGACTCTGATGGCATATAACATGAGTTTTAAACTTTTATTTTACGAAATAAGTTGTCAACACTGAAAACAATCGATTATAATCCAATAAATGTGAAGTTTCTCGTTAGAAGATGCTCTTGAATGTTGATTTCCAGCTTTTGAAATATTACTTCCCAAATTTAATAATCGATGGTCTATAACATAAAATAAATTATTAAAATATTAAGATACTACAAAATAAAAATTAGGTATTTTTTAAACATTTAGTAATTTTCAATTAATTTTTTTAACTTGAATTACTTTAATTAAAATAATTTCTTTAACACACATTTCTCTCACGGTTAAAATTTACCTTATGTGTAAGGATGATTTTGAACTAGGTTAATAATTCATTTAAACTGTTTTATATTAATTTTTTTCGTTTTTTTGTCACGGTTTTGGATAACTAAAATACTTTAGGACTTTCTCTCTCAGTTTTAGGACAATAGATGCAAGGAGATTTTTGAATTAAGAGTGGGAGCTAGTGATAAAGAAATTATAGGGTGAAGTTTGCTTGAATGACTTTAATATGCAAGAATTTTAATGTTACATAAATTTAAATAAAAAAAAAGAAATTCAAAAGCATTTTTCCTGTTCGTTTATTTGCTTTCGCTGTTTTTTTTTTTAAATTTTCTTTAATGTTATTATCGTTAAGCAGCCGTACACTATCAATCTCGTTAACAGGCTCTTGTTCAATGCTTTTTTTTTTTAATTTCTGTTTTGCATTTAAGCAAAAAGCAATAAAAATATGCAATAAAAAATTAATCTTTAACAGCTGCAATATCTATCGTATTGACATGTTTTTTTTAATTACTAACGATGATTTACTGTCAATGATTTTTATACATCGTTGTTTGCTTTTTTTCGATAATAATGTTTTTCATTTAGGAAAAGAAGTTTCATAAAAATATACGATAAATAAAAGTTATACAGTTCATCAACAGTTGCAGTATCTATCTCACTAAAAAAAGTTTTCTATAATTGACATCGTTATCATACGGTTTATGTTTTTCAGGAAACAAAAGATAAAACTAATTGAGTGATAATATTAAAGAGGCGCAATGTATTGAGGAGTTACTGTATTACTGCACCTTTAAATGTGTAAGCAATTGAAAAAAAAAGGATCGATGTTTTTTGTCGATGTATCAATACCATCGATGTCTTAACCCATTAATGCCTGACATTTTTTTCGAAGATAATTTGTATACTGGTTACAAACAGTGTTTAACAGACAGGGAAAATAATAAAAAAAATATTATGTAAAAAATAATTTTTTTATTAAGGAAAGAAAAATCGTCTCCTAAAAGTTACGATAGACCCCAGAGGGTACATACTTGTTTTGCTCAATTTTTTTTCTGCCTACTATATAATATTTAAAAAGACATTTTATAAGAAGAAATAAAATCAGCAATTAACATAAACTGGGAAACTGAGAATAACTTTGAAAACTTGGCTTTTTTTCTTGAGATTGTGAACGATGTGATTTTTGATAAAGATCATATTAAAACGGTTACAGATCACACTTTACAATGGTTATGTGCTGCAATCTGTTAATAACGAATTGAAACAATACCAAGGTACTCATTGAACACTATTATTTGGTTGAAATGTTCATTTAGGGGAAATTCAGACCCTTTTTTGGACCGTCCCTAAAAAAGGATGCTAGGCATTAATGGGTTAATTTCTTAACATCGATATCTTAAAACATCGGTATTTTGCATTCGATGTCGCACCCCTAGTCTATATTCACTCATTAGAAGAAATGAACTTTCTCTTCCTTTGTTCATTAATTGTAGTGGGTACTTATGAAATCGCAAAAAAAAGTCAACTATGTCTTGAGCTGTCATATAAACAGTAGAAATAATAGAAATTGTGTTGATAATCTATGACTTTTTTGGAAGATGTAATTAATGTGGTGATTTGAAGTGAATGTTTACTGATCATTCATAAAATCTACTGAAAAGAACTTTTTGCTGATTACCCACAGCATTTTCAAATGAAATATTGAGTATGTGCTGAACTGACGATCGCCTCGGAATATATTAAGATAATATTGAGCGCGCCAATTAATTTTATGTCTACGCAGATAATCCAAAGTCCAATGATCGGAAGAAGTAATTGTGGAAAAATTCTGGGAGCATCGAGCTCATTTCACCAGTTTTACTCTTGTTCCGATGTTATGAAAATATCAATATCAAAAGTGTTACATTTTACCGCGTCATAATTTTCCTCGCCCTCAGAATTTTCCTCCAATATTCAATTGCAATGGCTTATTATCATTGTTGGCATCAATATTGTTCTATTTTTATATTTAATTAGAAAATGCTTCTCACTTTTTCCTTCAAATTGTTTAATGTCCTCTATAATATTTTAAGCGGAGAAATAAACATAAACTTCATGAGGAATGCTTAACATTTCTCTACCAATAATAAAGCAGAAGATAGGTTTGTCTTTCTGTCTGTTTATACTTATGTCTATGACGCGTGAAAGGCCAAAACTGTTCGATTGTTTTTCATGCATTTTTTTAGATTTTTTTTTTTTTTTTTTTTTGTAGCATAGGGGTGTTTCCCCCCCCCCTCGAAAATTCTGCTTTCTTCTTTTCGATTCTAATTTTAAGCTCATTCTTCGCATAAATTTGATAAAAGGAGGAATTTGATAAACATTTCATTTAAATTTTCAGGTTTTATGTCATTCGAAAGCTTGGAATTTTCTGCAGAAAATGAAATTTGTTCGGTGTTTTTACCAGCATTAGGAGAGCTGTAATAATTATTTTTAGAGACTCGGAATCCTAGGCTTACCTTGAGCAAAACGAAAAATTCTAAATGATTAAACTCGAGAATAAAACCAAAACCTAAGCAGGAAATGAATATATTTTCCCAACAGAAAATAACTTTTCGTTTTGTTACCTTGATTACGTCTTTTAGCCCTTTTGATTGTTTGTTTTTCCCTTAATCTATTTTAAAAATACTCTTTATTTTGTTGTGATCCAAGTACTAAGCTCGTTTAGCTTATTAAAATTTGTCAAATTGAAATATTTCAACCGTTGAAAAAAAGTCGTCTGCTTTTATATATTTATTCTGTTTTTCAAGAATTATGCTCAGTAAATTATTAAAGTGTCGATTAATTAGTGCAATATTTCACCGTTCTAAAATATTTCATTTCGGCAAAAGGTACTATTTTGCTTTTAAAGGTAAGAAAAACAGTCCTTCCTCTTTCAAACTTAAATAAGGCTTCTGTGGTTTCAGAGAAAAAAAAAAATGAGAATAATTACACCCTGGTGGAAAGCTATTGGTTTAGAGCAAGTAATTGTGTTCTGGAAAGGGGGCCCAACTAAGGAAATAATGGCACAGGCTGCGTTATTAAAATTTGTAAGGGAGGGGGGAATGTCTCTAGGGATTTTTATTTCGCTTTTATTAGTTTCACATGTGGGTTTGTTTGTTTGTTAGTATGTATGTAACTCTGAATGAAAGATAAAATGCACGTTCTTTGCAACATAAAAGTAATATATTGAACACTATTATTAACACTAAAGGCTAAACTATGTTTCATTTTGATGTAGTATAAGTGCTTGATAGTTTGATTAACTCTAAAAGCGTATTTTTTAAGTTTTTTTTATTTATTTATTTAATTATTATTATTATTTTTTTTTGTAGGTCCTTTCATTCTGGTGAGGGGGATAGTCTTTTGATCATTTGAAGTCTAGATGAGTCCCCCCCACGCACACATTTTCTACCGACAAGCCCGACAAGTCTACGAAGAAGCAGTAAGAATAAGAAAGTCGTGATCAGGGTTGACAGATTTAAGAACTGTAAATACGGGACATGCTCTGGGGGGGGGGGGGGAGATTGAGAGATGAAGTCTAAAGTTTGAATTTTTGCAACCTTGACTTTGATATTAAACGTTTCTCACAAATTTAAATGAAGAAAAGGAAAACACAATGATCATATGAATAAAAACTTCATTCTTTACCATTGCATGGTTATTTTTCGTCATGAAGATTGGTGGGGAAAATTTTTCCACTAATTATTGTGAAAATTCGTATTTCCGTGCTGTTAACCCCCTTTTTCCTGATGCAGGCCAGTCATTTTAAATTTTGCCGGGGGGGGGGTTAAATTATACCAAATTTCAATGTAAATTATACCAAAAAAAAAAGCGAAACCACTTATATGTAAATACATTAATTTCCAAAACCGGGGGGGGGGGCATTGACCACCTGTCCTGATGTCCCAAATGACGGGCCTGTCTTGCGTGAAAGATATAATAGTCGCTTCTACTGATGACTTATGTTTAGTATGTACCTTTTCAAAAAGCTAGACGTACCAATGGGGAAATTTGAACGCAAAATAATTTTAAGGAGTCATTAACAAAAATTTTGATTACAATTGAGTAGACATAGAATTAAACCTTACTATTTGAACTCACTATAAGAAGTTAACCAAAAACAAATAAAAAAAATCAGTGTTCAATATTTTTTGAGGAAAAACTGTACAGTTTTGTGAATATTATAACATGATAATTATTCTTATACAACCTGGGAAAATTCCTTTTTTTTTTAAATCATAATTGCTACTAGATTTTACTGCTTCAATAATTCTTTCTAAGTTTTGATGGTCTTTAGGATGCCATAAAACTCACTGTAATTTATATTTCTGTCGCTCATTGTAAAAATTATGCATCTTCAAGTTTTTAAAACGCGTATTTGTTTGCTAAATGGAATAGCATTTAGTGACATCTTTTAGTATAAAAGCGAAGAAAATTTCAAAAGATTGAAATTGATCGATTCAAAAGAAAAAAAATCTAGTGACTAATAGTAGCTGAAGACATATATTTCTTGAAAAATTGAAAAATTGAGAAGGGCTTTTTATATAATAAGTCATAGTAAAATCATTTACTAGGAGACACACTACTTTTACAATGAATGTTTGTTGAATTAATTGTCACAATAATTTCTCCTCTAAATGAATAGAACACTATCATTACTTCAGAATAGGAAAATATTATAATTCAATCAATTTTCTTATCACTCTATTTCACATTTCTTGTTTTACTTCATTTTTTTCTGAAAATAATGTTTCGTTTTGTAAAATGCTGTTTCTAGCCAGAATACGGGACTTTAACCGTCCCGTATCAAGGTTCCCCGGGACGCGGGACAATATTTCAAAAAACAGGACTGTCCCTTGAAATCCGGAACGTCTGGCAACCCTGGTCGTGATCCGTTTGGTGGTCCAAAATTTAGCCCGATAACGCGACAATGTCTCATTTAATTTCCCGTGCGCGCGCATCGGCGCGCCGAGACAAAAGCGCCAACACTGCAGGTATGCAACTAGCAGGTCCTAACCTGACCTTTCGCCGCGGGGCGCCGCGATGAAGTTTGGGTGCGGCCGGCCACCACACTTACGCCAATCCCCCCGTTGCCATTTTTTCCGCACAAATACACGGTTATTAATGAACGGCCGGGCCCCCGGGTGGATTTTTTTTTCACGCCCGCCCCTTTGTGCGGACATTTTTCTCTTTCCTTTGTATTTTCCATTAGGTAAATTTTTGGTGATAGAGACGTGGATTTTCGGGGATTTTTCCGATGAGAGACGATAAGGGGGGTTCCTAAGGGGTCCTGAAGAGAGTTTAATTGTGACCGGAATTGGTTTCTGTTCCGGTTTCGTCAGGGACAGGTCTAAAGAGGCTAATTAGCTTTTTGATGGGCATCATCACAGAACGGCTGATACGTCAGATACGAGGCTCATACAATTGATTGTCTAAAAATAATAGTTTTGAAGTTAAGAGAACTCATACATAATTCAAAAATTTCCTCTAAAACATAAGATTGAATAACTGCTGGCGCGTCACTAGGAGAGTAACAATTGACTTTCTCCTTTGCTGTCTCTCTCTCTCTCTTTTTTCCAAGAACAAAAATACAATGCAAACCGACCAGTAAATGAGTTCATTTTTGGTAGGTTAAAACATCGTTTAAAACTAATATTTGAAATATGATAGGAAAAAAAAATTTAAATGATGTTTTTTTTTTTTTTTTTTTTTTTTTTTTTTAAGTTGGGAAATTTCCACTGCTTTGTGTCAAGTTGTTTTCGACTAAAAGTAAAAAAAAGTACAGAAACCCAATGAGTTCAAATCTAAAACTGGTGGACAGACTATGTTTTGCGGTTTTTTCGATTTCGGTATTGTGTATGAATGAGTTACTACTGCTAATTCAGCTTTAAAAAATACTGATAATAAATTAGAGATGGTTCAGAAATATCGAGAGCAAAACATCAACAATATTCAGAGAAAATGTTTTCCAATGATATTAATACTGAAACATCTGATTACAGATGAAAACTTCTTAATACGTCTTCTTATCGCATATTTTTATCAAGTTTTTTTTTTTTTTGCTGGATTATCCTAACATCAACCCTCGAATATCGATGGTAAAAACATCGATCTTTCTAAAACATCGACATCGCTGTCGCAGCACTAGTACAAACGCACAATTGTCTCTGTAGATCGTAAAAGTAATAAAATAGACACAAGATTTTCACGATTTCAAGCCAGGCATCAGAGTTGCCACTTTATCATTATAAACTATAACAATAGATTCAATACGTAATTCTACGAGATCATATTGTACGAGAAATCACAATACTCTAGTAGCATCGGTTGTCATTGTTGTTGTTTTCGTGCCATAGTTAATTAGTAATTACTATGAAGATTTGGGGTTCCACCGTCTCGAGAGGTTGGATTTTTTCAAAAAAATTCAGACAACACTACAAAAATTTGCAAAACAAAGAGATGAAATGACATCCAGGACACCGGCTGGAATCGATCCCGGCATCTGTTGGTTTCAAAACGAAGCTTTTACCTCTGAGCCACCAAGGACTCAATATATTGTTAAAACTATAAGTTGCACAAGGCATCTTTAAGGATGAAACATTGTGGCACCAGCGGCACCCCCTGAAAGTGCCATTTGACTCCTTATGGTGACCGTAAAGGCGCCATTTGGCTCCATGTGGCACTCAATGGGTACCTTATGGCACCCCAAGCGTACAATAAGAAGCCAAGCGGCACCTTAACCCATTTATGCCCAGTGGCCTTGTTAGTTGTTAATTACTGCATACAAAAACCTGTAATGGGTATATCCTTTTACTATAGCTGTTTTTCACAAGTTAAATAGTCCTTCTTCTTGAAAAAACCAGTTAGAGCCACTAGTTGGATATCGGAGTTTATTTATTGACAGCTATTTTCAGACAAATCCGTCAAGCAACGATACAGCATGGGTAGCCACAGAAAGTAAGTTTTTTTTGCGAACTTATTTTTCATAAAATTAAACTATTTTAAAATGATTTGCTTAAAATTGATCACAGATAATTGTAATGTTACTTTGCAAAAATAAAGTCAAGTAAGGTCGTATTTTGCTCACATATCTGCAAAATATCCCATAAACAGGGCGTTAAATAACTTAATAAATATGGCAACGGCGAACTATTTTACGCCTAAAATGTATGTAAACCATTCCAAGTAAGAGTTTTAAGCAGATAAAAATTGAAAAAAATGGTTAAAAAAACTTGGGCATAAATGGGTTAAATTGCGGCTTAGGAAGTCAAATGGCACCCTGCAGGGTGTGCCACTGGTGCTACAACGTTTCAGCCGTAAAGGTGCCTTGTTCAACCTGTAGTTTTAACAATGCACACACAGCATTGGTTAATAACTATTACATATTCTAAAGTGTTTCTCCGGATTCTACGATTATTCAACATTTAATCTATTTTTTTTTCTCTCGTACAAAGTGTGTGAGAGATGAATTTTCTAATTTTAGCAAGTTGTAATTTTTAATGAGTGACTAAGTGATACTTGTAATAATTTCAACTTATTTCGAGGCTGTATGTTTGACCAACACAACAAGCACATCATTAAAGTCTTAACCAAACTTCGGAAATTAAATTCAATAAAAGAACTTCAATTTCTCAAAAGAACAGTTGGACGAAGAGGTGTGTGCGTATGGGAAAAGGGGGTTGGGGAATAGTTACAAGATTACCTATCTAATTGGGGCGTTGACGAAGTTTAATAACAAGCCATAAAGCTAGGTCCTACGTTGGACCCTTCATGCTGGAGATACATTCTTCCAAATTAATAACTAACATAAAACAAAAACCCATGCATTAACTGGATGCGAAAGAGATTCGGCAAAACATATAAAACCCACAAAGAGCAGACTTATTAACAATCCCCTATTCAATAGTCTGCTAAAATTTACGTCGAACAGGTCCGGTAATTACTTAGTAGCGACAAACCACCTGTAGCGCAGATTAAATGTCCATAAAAGTCTCGAGGTAAGGAACATTTCGGAGTATTGTGGCCTGCTCGCTGGCAACGCGAACTCATTGTCATGCAGGGCTGCGCGCGCAGTGATAATAAGAGGGTTGTGTCTCTTGAGGTTTGGATTTCTGTTCGGACAAAAAGAACGTGTAAGGGTGCTGCCATTCGCTCGTTATTAGAAGGAATAAGAATGCAGCTGTCAAGTATATCGACTGCCTGGAGGGATCGTCGTTGAATGCATCGGGTGGTTTTAACGCGTTTTATGCAAAATAAACAGCGCACCAAGTGAGCAGTTAGTTGTTAGATAAGTGGGATATTTATGTGTAGTAATTTTTTCTCCTATTACTAGAGAAGTTTTGAGCGCACATAGTGATTAGGTAATGTTTAAGTAATATAGATCTCTGCGTTTTGACTTAGCGCTAGTTAGTTACAGTTAACGTCGTGTGTGCTTTTTGAAGGGAGGGGCGATTGATTTGATTACTTACTTTTACTTTGTATACTGCCGGCCACCTTGTCTAGTGGTCAGAGCAGTCTGCCACTGAGGGTGTGGCCCCGAGTTCGAATCCCGGCTTGGGCATGGATGTGCTTTCTCTCTCCTGTCTTTGTCCTTTCTCTGTGTGAATGTGTTGTTGTGAAAGGTTGCCTACCCTATGAACGGGTACCTATGGCATG
>JAXGGA010011099.1:0-43869 GCA_038373865.1 Uloborus plumipes
TACGGGACGTAACATAGAGCCATTTGTTATGTCCGAAATGTTACGTCTGTAACAGCATTAATTTAAAAACTAAATCAGTTGCAATATTTTTAACTATGGTGGGCAATTACTCTAAGAATTTGCCAAAAGGACCATTAAGGGTTTTTTTTAATTTTGATTTTTTAGGACGTAATGACAACTTTTGCTTCTTTTTTGTTACAGACGTAACATCAAACTTCTTTTTTTCAAACTTCAATTACACCATTTAGATCAATTCAAAAGAAATTAATGAATGCATATTATTATAGTACCGTCTTAGTAGTTAAAATTGTGCTACAAGTAGTTATTTTTGTTTTTATTTTTCGATGGGAAATATGCATTTGAAAATGTGCTCTTTTTTCTGATTTTTACAAGTTCGTGAATATCGTACTTCCAACTAAGAAAACAAGTATTATTCTAACTCTCACCAAAAAACCAATGCAGGATTCTTAAAATATACACCTTAAGCTTTAAAATGATGTATAACATAGCAACATAACTTCAATATGAATTTTTGAACAATTGGTTTCACTTTTCATGGAATGGCCCCTCTGTAATCAAACCTTATGAACAAAAACAGAAATGGAGAACTAGTGACATTTTCAGGGTGTTAAGGTGCTTAACCTCTTTTCGAGATATTTTTTGGGGTACGCAGTATCTCGTACCTAAATACATTGAAGAAAAAGAATGAAAAGCCTTATTTTTCTTTTCTTTCCTTAACTAATAAACAAGGACAACTTTATTCCTTTTTGGGGACCCCTTAAAATAGGGGATTCGAAGCCAAAGCCAAGTTGCTCTGTTCGGTAATCAAGCCTTGAATATTTTTTTCTTTTTAAGTAGTAATAAAAATTCCATGTTTTATTGTTTCACATAATCTATGGTTTAAACTAAAATCCGTATTAAGTATATTTTAATAAAATGCTACCTCAAAAACGAGCCTCTAAACAAAAACTAATTCCGTATTTAAATTCAACGCACCAAATTCATTTTAAATCAATTACAAACACATCGGCAACAAAAATACTGTGACTCATTATAATCGAACTTTCCAAGAAACCAACTTTTCCTGCCATAACTTATATGTAACTTTCAAACAACAGAATTATAACAACGTAACTCAGAAATTTCACCGAAGTTTTGTGTTTTCAAGGTACATGTCGTTGAAAGAATATTGCAAAGAGAAAAATGATCGCAATTGATCTTACACAGTTATCTGTCTTTGTCCTTCCGCTTTTACAATTTCTTATCCAGAGAAATATGTGGTAAAATTAATGAATGCCATTCATTTCGTTCTCATGCTGATATTAAAGACAACCCGTGGTTCCAAAATCTTTCATGTCAACAAGTTGGAGCTCGTAAGGGTTTTTTTTTCAACGAATATTTATTTTTCTGATATATTAATTTACTTTTAAAAAGAAACAAATGTAAAAATTGTTTAAAACTAAAAAATACAAACTATGACACTTTTTTTGTGTAAAAAAATAAATTTTTTAACACAAATCCTTTGGTTCATCAACTGTTGCTCTGTCAGTAACATTTAAATACTCCTTTCATAGATTTAAACGAAAAACAAAGAAAAAAAAATGAGAGAAGTTTTTGTCTTAAAGTTCGAAGAGTAAAAAAAAAAAAATTAAATATGTATATATATATTTAATTATATACATAAATAAATAAATAAATTAAAAGAAAAACATTAGAACAGAGCAATATTAATCTAAACAGTATTTGTGTGTGTGTGGGTGTAACATTCTGCCATAGTCCAATGTCGTCCCAGTAACGTCATAGTCTCATTGCTGCCGAATGGATGCTGTCTTTGAGTTCTTTTAACGCTTTGGTAGTACAGATACAAGGATAAACAAGGTTATTAATGGTTCTTAAAGTGTCATTAAAGGTCCAAAACATTACAGCAACAAATGAATATCACACATATTGTGACACAATACAAACCCGCTCTTCTTGTGTTGTCGTTATTTTAAAAAATATTGAACTCGTATTAGCACTCGATTAACACAATTCCAAATCTTGATGAGTTCGTGTTTTTTTCATGTATTTCTCGTCGTTGTACATTCAATATTTTTAGATGTATGCTTCTAAAATAAACTAATCATTTGTAGTTACCCTGTATAGAGTATAATAATCAAAATTAAAGAAATTAATCGGACACATTTACGAATTAAAATAAAAAGGTAACAATAAAATCCCAAAGCAAAAAAATATACATTATTTACAGTGCGAAACATGTGTAAACGTTTTCAATTGATACAGAAAAGTAAACATAGAGCCAATAAAGAAACAAGAAGTAACAGCGAATGAAACAATACGTTCAGATTTACTCCTTATATAAACCGATAAATTTTTATGGTGTCACAAAATCAATAGTTTTTCTTGCACTATCACAAAAGTGTTTACTGAATTTATCTGCTCAAAACCGATTGCAAAAACTCAAGAGAACAAAATCGATTGCTTTAGACGTCCAATTGCTAGTTAAACTAATGGCTAAAATGATATTTATATTGAGAAATAATGTCCTTATACGCCAAGTAAACTTTGATCGACTAATTTTTAAATTAAAAAATCTTTCTGCTCACAGTCATTGCTAAGATTCTGAACTTTCAACTATAACTTTTTAACTAATGTTTTTAGCATGAGCATCAATAAATCAGTGTTTGAAAAATATGGCTGTAAACCGAAACTAGTTGTGGTAGAGCAAATAATCAAAGTTTTTAATAGCAGAGAAATGTTAGGCAAGTGAAACCATTTCATCGTTTGCAGCGCCACCCCTCTGGCAATATCTTAACCACGCTATAAGGCATGCAGTTAATTCCAAACATAAATTAGTTACCTTTAAGGATCAAGATATATGTTACAAGCTATTTTCAAAAATTGATTTGCCTTTTCTAATATTTTATTCTGTAACAAAAATTGTTTTTGAAAATAATTAGAAAATGATTAAGCTCCTGAATTAAGTTTGCTAATATGAGTTTAGTTCTACTAATGTTTAGTGCGGTGTATTTAATTATAAACAAATTCACATCTACATAAATTAAATGCTTGCTGCATTTTTCTCAGAATTTTTCCCTTCAATTATTCTTTTAATTCATTCCCTTATAGTATTATTAATTCACTATTTTACACATTTATTTAATCTTCTATTGTTTCGTCTATTTATTTATTTATTTATTTATTTATTTATTTACTACTTCCTCATAAAAGAATATTTAAAAAAAAAATAATTAGAAAATTTTTCATTTCGAAAATCCTTTTTAGCAGTACAGTAAACCCTCATTATTCCGGTCCTTATTAAACCGGACTGGGCTTAATCCGGACAGACATTTCAATTAACATACTTTATAAATAAAGTATAAATCAGTGCAATAATGAATTTTTAAGCCATATTTTGTAGTTTTGTTTGTATTGCATGTTTCATTCGCTTGAGCTCAAAATACGACTTTTACTGTGTACAGTAGTTTTGTTTATGTGACTAAATTTTGGGCTTCCTGGAATTCATTAATTCGGAAGGTCAGCACCTATTATAAATCAAGTTTTCTGAGGTTCAACTGTACCTTTCATTAAAAGTGATAAAAAGTAAAAATAAAATCCCACCGCATATTCAATAAAAAATGTTCCATTTTTACGTACTGTAATTTTTAAAAACATTTCCGTTTTTTCATTCTAAAAATTATCATTTATCCCAACTATTTTACTGCCCCACATTCCCATTTATCCTGTTAGTAGAAATATGGTGTTAAAAAGAATAATTTATACACATTAGCACAAAGCATGTATAAACTCCTATTTTATAAACATTTTGTTTATATGAAGCATACTTTTCCGTTTTGTGAAAAAAAAAAACTCAGTTAACGAAGCTATTTTAACCTACCTCCAAAGTTAATCAAAACTCTTGATGCCAGAGGACTACTCCATGAGCTATTCTAATACGCTGAACGGTAGCTGTTCAGAACATTTTGGTTGTAACTTATTCAAAGGAGCTGGATTTTTTCATAAATAATATACATCTTACTCTATTTACGTTATGTAAAAGGTATTGATTAAAGGTTATCTAGTGACAGCTTAGCATGTACTATTGATAATAAATCAAGACTTCAATCAGCATTTCAAGATCACAAATCGGTAACTTAAACGCAAGAATTTTACTACAATTACGTCTGTCTTAGCTCACAATCAACAGAATTAATCTTTTGTTCCCAACTGTCAATAAATTATCTCTTTGAAGAAAATTAACTTTTGTTAACGCAAACAAACTTACCCGGTATACATATTATTTTAATGAAAAGCATCTTTGTAGCAGGCGTCAGTTAAAATATAATATCACTTACGTTCTTTTAACAATTACATTTATTTGAAAACATTAAGAAAGTAGTTCCTTTTTTCCGATCAGGGTGATCATATTTGTAATTACATACAGTCTCTTCGCATGTTACAGCCGTTATTGAGCGAATCAAATCATTAAAAATGAAATTTAAAACTATAAAAGTGATTAATTACCACGTATTACATGCTCAACTAGCCAAGTCATCAATTCTGAAACTGACTTCTCCTCTGCAAATTTATTCAGATTTATTTGTTCATTTGTCATTGAACTTGAAATGGGAAAAATTTTATTAATCGACGGATTTGACAGCTTTTACTGACGTGAACTACCATCAATTTTCTCCGTTTGAATTTCAGAAAGTTTTTTAATTTAGATTAGAAAAAAAAATTAAAAATCATAAAATAGGGGAAAAACTAATGACTTAATAACTTTGCGCATTACTTTTTATCTCAAAGGAAAACTGCTAAATACTTTTTGAAATTTGACTAAATAAAACCTAAGAATGACTTAGTTCAGAACTAAACTAGCCAACTCGTATGGGCTTCTGTATGATTATGTGACAACTACCCCTCTACTACCTTATGATTTCTTAATGACTTATAAACTCTTGGACTTTGTCTGGCCTTCGAGAAGACCTTGTATATTATATAAATTCTTATCTACAAAATATGAGCAAAATAATGTGTAAATAAGAAAATTTATACAAAATAATAATTTCTAAAAACAAGAAATATCCATCCAGCAGTAATTCATGATAACGATAAATGAAGTTTGTCAGAAACAAATTTTTGTTTTTCTTCTTTTCAGTTGCTTTCTTTTTTTAATAGTTTTATTATTATTTAGTTACCCCTTTAACTTGATTTTAAATTTTAGTTTCAGAGCCCAATTAATGAACTGTAATTTTTTGGTTTAATTGAAATAGTAATTTACGAGTAGAAGATCATTATCCACTACAATTTCATCTAACTTGAAAAACATAAGTTTTCACCGATTACTTTCGAAATCCTTAGGCAGTACTAAAAACATAGAGCTGCTTCATCTGTCTCCGTTTGTATTATTCTAAATACGATTCCTACGCGTTTTTACGTGGAAAAAACGAGTTTTCAAAATATTCTGGCGACCAAGGGTAAATCGAAAATGTTTCTGACGCAGAAGAAATAGCAAAATCATTCCGTAAGTAGGAATAAAATGTGTTTTTGATTGAATGCATTTCGTCTCGCTTAAAACTTTCTACGCCTCAAAGAAAACGAGGGAAAATGTAGTTTTGGAGTTGTTATTCTCATGTCATAAAAAAAGAGAATGAGGAACCTTTACAAAGAAAGATTATATTCCTAAAATCTTATTGTTTTTTTCGTTAATGCGTATATTAAAAAACTGAAGCTCTTCGTCAAAAATTTGATTTCATTTAAATATTTCAATTGGAATTACAATTTTTTTTTTAATTTCCAGAGCCTTTTTTTCATCTTTACATGAAACGCCTAATTCCGAAACGATTTTCTTGATGCCAACAGAAAAAAATATCCGGTAGAGGACTTTTAACTTATATCAAGGCTTCACTAGATAGCGTTTTATACAGGCTGTTTCATTTGATCAAAATCCTTGGGATAAAAACGGTGGTCATTGTCCAGCGACATCTATCGAATTTTATGGTAACTAACATTATATACAAATCAGATAAATAAAAGACAAAATTAAAAGTTAATTTGTTGGCGACAATTTTACAATTTGGCATTCAGTTCTATTTTAGCATATTTTAACGTCATTGAAAAGCTTATTTTATTTGTTGGTTTATTCTGCATTTTAGCGGCTTATTTTAGTTAGTCAGCGAATTATTTTTCATTTTAATTGATTCTAATTATTAACTAACTATGAAAAGATACTTGCACCGCAGAGCGATAAATGGCGAATCTATCCTCTAAGCGAGCCAATACTACCAACGGGTTGCCATAGAACTTTTTAAAATTCAGTCCACAGTTCGCCATGATACAGTTGGTCGTATAAAACGTTTGGTTGTATATCTTTACCTGAAAAGGGAATTTATTTCCCCTAAAAAGCAGTACTAATAAGGCCTTCGGCATCAATTCACTGTTTACTCTACTTCAGTTAACTATATCAATGTTTTTTAACCCTCAAAGATAGGATAAACATTGCTTTTTACAGCAGAAACAATATGCTGATAAATGTTAACAAACGTTTGGGTGGTCCTTGTTCAGCGCTCTCTAGCGGGCAAATCTTCACCACTAATGTTTTGAGTAATGATACAGCCTGTATAAAACGCTATCTAGTGAAGCCTTGCTTATATTTAAAAAGATATAGATACGAAATGTTTTGTGATCAATTATGTTATTTACAATGATTATTTTGTCGCTTCGCGGTATAAGATAAGACATTAATATAGAAAAATGTGCTAGTAGTAGTAGAATAATCTGTTACTTCAGAAAGGACAGACACACTTGAACATGTGTTTTAACCTCATTTTTTCCTTTGAAAAATATTTACAAATTTAACAAGTTTTTGTGTTGAAAAAAATGCTCCATGATGTTACGCAATTATCTCAATTTGTTACTAAAGGAGTTTAAAATTAGATAAAATACTTGTGTTTTTATTTTTTCAAAAGTAGAAACGCAATTTTTTAGAAAATCAACACAGATAAATGACACATTTAAGTTTGATTTCACGTTGTCCTTTACGCCAATTTAGCTGACCACGTGGTCACAAAAAATACCTTCTTGGATTTTGCATGTTACATTCTAACCCGAACAATGCTGGGCATATCTACTAGTTTTCTATAAATATAAGGTGAATATACGGTCAAACCTCTTAAACTTAATCACACTAAACACAAATTACTGCTAACCTGAACTAACTTTTCTTTCTCCGTCCTATTTTTTGTTAGCCTATTTTCCCGTTAAAAATAAAAGAAAGACGAAAGAAGCATTAAAAGTGGCTTAATGCATCTAAAAATATCGCCAAGTCCAAAAAAAAAGTCAAAAATAAATTAAAAAAAAATAAATATTGAAAAATTAAAGATTGGAAAGTAGGGTATTGAGGTGGGGAATTTGTGTGTCTGTCGGTCTGTCTATATGTCCCCCCCCCCTAATAACTTTTGAATGAACATTCCGATTTGAGCAAACTTTTTTTGTTGGAAAGCTCTCGGCGAGTACAGCTCATTCCCATATTTGATTTTTCGATTTGAACAATTTTTGGTTCAACTTTGAGCCGTTCAAACAATCTGTCCCGCGATGCTAACTTTTGAGTGAACAGTCCGATTTGAACAAACTTTTTTTTCTGTTTGAAGGATCTCAGCAAGGATACTTCATTACCATATTTAAATTTTCATTTTTAACATTTGTTCATTCAACATTGAACCGTTCAAGCAACCTTTCCCCACCTAATAACTTTTAAGTGAACCGTCCGAATTGAATAAACTTTTTTTTGTTCGAAAGATCTCGGAGAGGCTCATTCCCATATTTCGCTTTTTGATTTGAACCATTTTTCGTTCAATGTTGAACCGTTCAGAAAAAAATTTAACATTAGCGCCTACGGGAAATTTAAGTTGAATGTTGATCCTGAGCTTAAAGGCGGATTTCCTTCAAACTAACTTTGTAAGAAAATGGTTTTGATAAATAATGTATGTAAAGTACTTTTCTGAATAATCTTCTGTGAGGACTCTGATTCCGACTCCGACTCCGCAAACATGGCGGAAATGCAGGCTCAGAAAAAAATGACTGACTGTGCAGACGATTTTTTGTTTATTTATTTATTTGTTTTATTTTATTTATTATTATTATTATTTATTATTTTTTGGCAGACGATTTTTTTTGTAACAAAAATTTTTCATTCACGAGAGCATTTTATTCTTTATTTATATTTAACAACTGGCAACAGATTAAAAATGAAATTCGAGATATTTTATTAACGAACGATTTTTTTTCTTCTTTCTTTGATAAAATGTGTTTTGATGTTCTTTGTACTTTTATTTATTTATTTCTTTTTTTTGAAAACGATTGAAGAATTTTTCTACGGAAGAACTATAACAGTTACATTCTTTAAAAGGTGCGACAAAACTTTATTTACGTTATTACTTTTACGTGTCTATTTCATCTGATGAAAGGGGTATATTTTGCTTTTAGAAATCAGCTTTAAGTGCTATAAAGGTATGTTTGACTTAGTTTTCAGTCTCAGATAATCAAGAGAATATTGATCAGATTCTAGAATGCCAATGTCGATGTACGGGAAAGTAGGCTCGTTTAGCTCTTGACAGAACTTCTTGTTGCTTATTATAATTCGGAAAAGACGAACTACGGTTAGGACGAACTGATTTTAAAGGTATCTTTGAGGTTCCTTTCTTTAACGTGGTTCGACTGTATAATCAATGCATATTAGAAAAAACTAAAAGCTAGTGCATGCTACAATTTTTAGGAAGAGAAAATATAAATTTGAAACTTTTATATTTTTTCTGCTTTTGAAAAATTATTTTTCTAAATATAAGTCCAAAACGGATGTTTTTAATCTTTA
Source organism: Uloborus plumipes (assembly GCA_038373865.1). Classification (NCBI taxonomy): domain Eukaryota; kingdom Metazoa; phylum Arthropoda; class Arachnida; order Araneae; family Uloboridae; genus Uloborus; species Uloborus plumipes. The sequence continues at coordinate 8,870 of JAXGGA010011099.1, forward strand.
TACAAGCGCAAACCTTTGAAAACAGTATCGATCAACTAGATTTTAGACGTGAAAAAAGTGGGAAGAAAAATAGCGTAACATATCAAAAGGAAAGAGAAATGGATTGGTCACAGGATCTTATGAAACATATAAATCTCTGTTTTACCAAAAAGGAGATAGATTTTTGTGTCTCAAACTTCTTACTCATTTTTAGGGAAAGGAAAAAGAATTGTCAGGTGGAATAACTTGAATGATAAGAAAATCCATCCCCTCTATTTTCGCGCTGCGGAGATTGTTTCTTGGATCGAAATATTTTCGTATGGACTAAAGCTGTATTTCCGTTCATGAGCAGTTTCACTTCGGCAACCGAGAAAACCGAGATATTTTTCCTTTCTTTTCTACCTCGCATTGTATAATATGTTGGTAACAGTGTAATTACTATTCTGCAATACAAGTTATCCGCTGAACATAGTTTTTGTATTTACATACATTTAAAAATGAATGTTGTTTTTACAGTATAATACAGCTAATTTTATAGTAATAAACTACACATTGCTCATTTTACAGCACTAAACTGTAAAATTGCTCATTTTACAGTTTATTACCATGCATTTAAAGTTTTCAACAGGAACCTCTGTTGCTAGTACTATACTGTTGTTTTTACAGTACAATACAGCAAAATGTTACGGCCATAAACTAAAATTTCTAACTTTACAGTAAGAAGCTGTAAAATTGTTAGTTTTACAGTTTATTGCTGTGCATTTTACAATTTTAAATTGGAACCTCAGCTGACAGTATAATAGTGTAAAAACAATGGTCCATTTTTTGCAGTGTATTTCTGCCATGGGAAATATTAATAGTCGTTTTCATTTTGAAGTATTGGTAGTTTTATGGAAGTGTGAATAATACAATAAATCCTATATATGAAAGAGATGAAAATATGACCTTAAAAACAATTTCTGTCATATTCATCTCTTTCAAACCTTTATCATACAATTTAATTATGTATTTAAGTGTTTCTTCATGTATGCTTCTTTTTTATATTAATTTGCAAGTTATTCATTTAAATAAAAATCAGAACAAAATTATTTTTAAAAGTACCAAATTTCGTAGAATAAGTTTTTACTTTTTCTTTGAAAAGTCTAAACAAAAATTTCAAATAATTAGACTTTTGTTTAAATTGATTCTTCAGTTTCGCAGCTACAACAAACTTGTAAAACTCTCGCATTTAAAATTAAGTGTCCGGAATAAGTAGCTGTAAATAGAATTGAATTCGAAAAATCTTGATTGCGATGTTAAAATTTTCAAAACGTTAAGTCTGACAGATTTATACCTTATAATGAATACATACTCCCTTAAAACCGATTTAAAGGCTCAGAAGTAATTTAGTATCAAATAAGTTTAGCAAAATTTACGCTTCACGCAAGGATTATTTTTTAATTCAAAAAATAAACAATATTACATAAACATGTATACTTAATAAACACTATTATTATATAGATTAAAAATAATGATACAATAACTGAAAACGACGCGTTTTCCACATGCTGTTTGGCCAAACTAAACGGTAACTGTACGGTAATTACCGTTACAGTCTGGCGATATATAACGGTAATTAAAATTCTTAGCACAAAAATGCTTAGCAAATCCAGTTTTGTTGATTTTTTTCCCTTTTTACTTCCTTTTACGTAGTAAAGGAAGTATTGTGATCACGAAAAAAATTTCACTCAAATTTCGGTCTAAATTTTGACTTTGCACACCCCTGAATGAATGTCGCGTAGTTTTTTCGACCTGTCAGTACGTGCATATGTACCTAACAACATACCAACAGCCGAAAAATCAATTTCGACCACCCCCGAGTAAATTACGACGAGTTTTTCTCGTGACGTCTGTATGTACGTATGTGCGGATGTATGTGCGGATGTATGTGCGTATGTGGCTCGCATAACTCAAAAACTATATGCCGTAGAAACTTCTAGCTTGGTATGTAGGCTCTGAGGGGGGTCTAGTTGTGCACCTCCCCTTGTGATTGCATTCGAATGTTCCCAAAGGGGTCTTTTACCCCTTTTTTGGGGTAAATCAATGTTAATTTCAATACAGACTCAAGTGATATGAATTGGCGCCACCACTTGGCGACATGTCGCCAAGCTTTTGGTCGCCAAGTGTTTGACGCCAACTTGGCGACATATTGCCAAGTTGGCGACAAATTTGGTGAGAAAAATTATTTTTTGAATTTGGATTCAACTTGGCGCTATTGGCGATATTTTGCGAAAAATTCACTAAATGATATTAAAATCAGCAATATTTAGAAAAATAACCATTGTAAAATATTTTTTGCATTGTTTCGTGGTAGATTAGGGAGTAAATATTTGAATTGTTACCTTGCTCACTCCAAGCACTTTTTTTAACACTTAAGGCAACTACTAAGAAATTTACACGTAAAAGGGAAGTAGTGTGGGGTCCATACCAGATTTTTTTTTTATTTCATAAACATGTCAAGTCATTCCTTGACTTTAAAATTAATTACTGCTTAGCAATATGATGAACGATTTAGAATTAGATTCAGTAAGTACTGATATGTATCAATCATATAATGTAGGATTAGAAACTTAACTGCTGTGGCTTAAGCCATCAATATCTATTTAACCCACATTTTCTGTGATAAATACAGTTGATGGTGGAAGTCATATTAAATGACTCCTCGATATTATGTCCTTTAAAGTTTTTTCATCATGATTTCAAATTAACCCACTAAAAAGTACTTGTACAACTTATAGAGCAGTTTTCAAACTTTTCATAGTTTCGCCCCCTGTTTTTCAAAAAGAAATTACAGAAAAACTGATAGGGTTAGTTCGGGTAAGTGGGCCACTGGGTTAAGTGAGCTACCCCCCTTAAAACTGAAATGCGCATATGGTTTTTTAGACTTTTTTATACTAATCATATCAAATTTCATCACATTGATTGCTTTTGCATATATTTGGGTTTCATGGAACTTTTTTTTTTTTTGATCATTTAATTAATGTCAAAAAAATTTCCAAAAAAAATTCTTCTGCAAGTTCAAGAAACATTTTTCAAAGAAGTGTTTCAATCTTAGTTTTTATTATTTTTTCTATGTTCAACAAGTTTTCTCGTAGAGTTTAACCTAAAGTACAAATTGCAATAAGAATTTTTATGCAAACTGTTATTGATAAGTGCTTAAGGGGAAGGGTACCACTTACTCCGTGGCTCTTCTCTATTAGGGTAAGTGGGTCCCCTTATAATAATGATGATTTCAAAATGAAAAGTAGTTTTGATGAAGCAACTTCTACGATGAAAATAAAGATAACTATGGAGACCTAGAAGAAATTGATGGTTCAGCAACAAAAACTGCACAAGTTGGTAACTATGTATTTGTGAAACTTGCATTAAAGAAAACCATAAAGTATTATGAAGATCTAATTTTAGAATGTGATACAAATGAAAAAAAATACTGCAAAATTTGATAAAAAGAATAGAAATAGCTACACTTTTTATTGGTTTGATGTAGGTGATGCTAGAGTTATAACTGAAGATGAAATGATAACGCTTCTCCCTCAGAAAACTTCAAATAAACGCTGCCATTAAGTGTTTCCCCCTTTTTTTTTCAACCTGTAATTTCTTTCTATTTAACCAAAATTGATCTTAATTGGCTCCATTATGTTTATTCAACATTAATTTATATGTAAAAGCAAAAAGTGCGCCCAACGACTTTTTAGGAATTTTACAGCATAATTGTTTTGTATTCCGCTTTATAATATTTTGTCATACACATTTAAATGTAAGTAGATATCTCATTAATGGATACACTTTAAAAAAAATATTCCCCACTAACATTTTGCTTACTTTGTAAGGTAGGACCTACAAACCCCTTTCTAAAATATGCTCACTTTAACTATAAATAAATGGGTGGGGGGGGGCACTTACCCCTTCGTACGGGGTAAGTGGGTCCCCCACGCCATTTTTTAAAGAATAAGATAGTTAAAAATTTATAAAGCATATTTTTAGGAAATAATGCAGATCTTGTGTTTATTAATAATGTGCAAGATACAAGGGGTCAACAAATTTAAGCTATTTTGCTTTAAAACTTTTGTATAAGGCTTTAAAAACGAATTGTTCTAAAAAGGGTTCCCACTTACCCTAACTAACCCTACATAAAATAGTAGGGGAATGTGGACACATAAACAAGGAATAATGTTTTTTGTGTTACAACTATTGTTGAAATGTTTTTTTTTTCATGTTTGGCAGTTATTTTTCTTCTTCAAAAAAGGTAGAAAATTTTCAGCTCAAAAATCCATGGGACAAAGTGAAAAATATAATATTTTTGTAATGACTTATTTTCTATTTGATGAGTTGAAGTAATTTTCATCAAATGAGTGGGTAAATAAACGAATCATTGAATTAATAATGAAAAGACAAATAAATAAATAAATAAACGAATAAAAGAATTTAAAAAAATAAATGAATGAAAATAGAGTGAAAAACAAAACAAGTGAACGAATGAATAAATAAGTGTATTAACAAATAAAATAATGTGAATAAATTGAAAATGAAGAAATTTGTTACTTGATTTGGATGGTGTTATGCAAAAAGGAGTTAACCTACAAAAACCTGATTTTGAGATAGTGGGCTTTAAAGTCAACAAACTCTGGCAAAAAGCATGGAGCTCTATATCAATATACCAATGATATGTTACCATGAAATGCTGATAGGGCTTAAATATTTTTGCTTAATGTAGAAAGCAACATATTTTACCATCACAGTTGGATAACTCATTTTTTTATGTTTTGTGGGTTAACTCCTTTTTGCATAACACCATCCATTTAGCAATTGAATGCATAAACAAACGAAATGAACTATTTTACTTCGCGCCGTCCACTTTGCCCCGCGTGCTATTGACAAATTACATTGAACATTTAAAATCAAAACATGCCTAATATAAATAAATAAGGACTACACTGGACATCAGTAGACCTCAATTAATAGTTCAAATGATAATTACAAAAAAATGTATCATTTTGTAAGAACAAAAAATATATTTTGAAAAACCACGAATATTACAATACAGGAGTCAAATTTTGAAAACTACTTGTGTAATTTTTTTTCTTAGATCTTTGAAGCTATTTGTTTTTTGACAGAATCAACTTTTTGCCTAGGACATTAGTTAAAATATTGCTAGATAGATGGCACTGAAAACTGAAAATATTTTACCATTTCACTCTGCCCCGCTATTTCGCTTTTCCCCGCATTCCCCTTCATAGTTGAAAGATAATTCGAATGTTAATGAAATGGGTGGACTTGTGTGTCAGAGCAAATGATGTCCCACCAAGGCGCCGTTGGAAAAACATGAATGTTATGATTATTTTCGCTCAAAACCAAATGCCTAACCGATGCCACATTTCTAATTCCTATTTACGACGATTTATTTATTCATTTATTTTTGTATGTATTGAAAATGAAAAATTGGTAACAAGCTGGATACCCCCTTAAAGTTGTTATCAGCCTCTCTCGACTAGCAACTACTGCTATAACTTCATTATCACGTTTCGTTGTTTTTAACAGCAAATAAAGAAACGGTATTTATAAATAAGAAAAACTTTCTTCGTACTAAATGACTTTTCTTGACTCATTACTTTTGTTGCGCGTCTTGTCTGATATTATATTAAACAAAACACCTTCAAGCAAAAAACAGAGTAACAACTCTTCGTAAACATTAACGAATATTCCCTCTGTCTGTGCTTATGTGTGTTTTTCACCAGGTGGTCCGCTTAATTTCGTAGGGCAAAAACTTCTACAAAGTTGTCATTCACTTTGTTTTCATAATTAAAATGTATTTAGCATAATGACTCAAGACAGTTATTATAATGTCACATGTGTTTATACACAAAATATTTACTGAGCCGGCAACGGACAGTATTGCGTTACGCTCTAAAACATTAAGTAAAAATATTTCTCTTTTACTAACAACTAGGTTGCCAGCACACAGCAAGCTACAAGATTTAAAGTAATGTGAGCAATTTCTTTGCTTTGATTTCATATAAGGAAGTTTGCAATATTTTAATCCTTTTTGTTTAATCAATCCTGCTGGCAATCTAAAAACTGCTATCAGAATATGTTTCAGGGAAAAACGGAGTCAAATACTTTTTACACCATGTGAGTACATTAACTTGCGGCATTATTGATGACATTTGCTATTGCTTTACACCAAATTTATTTGCACCAAACATCTAAAAATGTATCATATGTGACAAATAATGCAATTGTTTAAGATTAATACCACGAAAACAGCATTTTAACGTTTCTACAAATTAATAAAAAACGTAGAAAAAAAAGAAATTTTTCAACTTTCTACGCATTTGAGGAAGAGGAAGAAATTATACCATATAAATTTAAGTTTTTTTTCTCTGGGGTGGGGGGGTATGCCCCAATGGCACCTTTTCCTCCTTAATCATTATCGAAAATAAAAAAGGTATTATTATTTTCATTTTTTTTTTTAAATAATTTACTAAAAATCTCAAAAATTTGCATTTTTTCCAAACTTCAACGCAATTGCGACAGATCAAGAAATTGAACATTTTTTATATGCACTTTGCCCCCTCAATGGCACCTTTTCCGCACTACCCAGCATTGAAAAAAAAGCCATTTTCGGCCTACCCTATTGTACATTCGTTTCCCGGTTGGTATATTACACATTTTGAGTGATTCCGTAGTTTTGGAGCTTTAACGTTTGTACAACAAATCGAATTCTCTGTATACAAAGGAAAGCTCTTCTTTTATGCCTCCTTGGTATCAGATCCCTTTTTTCCCGTTTTCGTTTCATTCTTTTGTTTGTTTTACTTAGTTTTCTGCTGAAAGTGTAAACTAAGTAAATTTTTGGATATTTACGTTTAAATGATATTTATCATTAAATTATACTTTCGTAAAATGTTTAACCCTTTAAGCGGTTTGCCCGTACGGTGTACGTGCTACCCGAAATTGGCCTCATCTGGTTTGCCCGTACGGCGTACGGGCATCGATATTTTCAGATTTCCTTTTCTGGTTTTCCCGAACTGTTCGGAAAATTGTAAACCTCAAAATTCACAGTAAGTGTGAGAGAAATTTTTGCATAATTTGTAAACCATTCATTACTGCATGCATAATGTACTTGAAAAAAGCAACTATTTCGGGATAAAAAATATTGTAAAAGCATTGAAAACGAAAAAAAAAAAATTAAAAATTCTTTATATTCTTATTCTGTTAAGTATTGTACTTAACTATATGCAATAAAAAAATATGCCTTTTTTGGAAGCATTTCTGGTAAAATAATTGACCGCTTAAAGGGTTAAAACAAGTTCTGATAATGAGTCTTGCCACAGACATCCTGAAATCTAAAAAACAAATGTGGAATAATGCGCTATATATCGACTATCTAAATGACATCTGAAACTATTTTCTTTCTCAATGGTCAATGGTACTGGACAATCAGAACGCAGTGGGCATCACAAATTCACTTTAAAATTTACAACGTTGATCATAAAATTTTGACTCAAAAATCTTGAACAGAAAGGATAAATATTGGAATTACGGCTCATAATGAGCCAGTGCTCCAGTTTTCTCTCTAATTAATTCTCTTGCTAGCCAAACTGATTAAAGCAATATATCAATGTTCAACCTGATTCCGAGAAATTATCTCAAATCTATGCATTTACGTTCTTATCGAAGGAATGTAATTAACTCTGCCACTAAACAGATTAAAGTATGTAGCTAGTGTGTGTAATTTAGTTTCTACGTGCTATCGGAAGCTTCGTTGAAATTCAATAAGTTACCTCAATAAATTAAAATTTAATTTTCATCCTATCTTTTCAATCTCAGGATGTTACTTTCATTAATCCACTGAGCTTAATGTTACATAATATTGAGATGAAAGTAATTATCGATATGAAAACTTTGTCTTATAATGGCGGTATCGATAAATCAATACCGCTAAGATTGGATTGCACTAAGAAGGAATTTAATTTGATATAAATGTTTTATTGCAGCTATAAATTTATGCAATGTGCCTAAAATTAAAAAACAAAACTGATGCAATTTGCCTGATCTTACTTAACGAAACATTACTTCAAGATAATTTCTTCAATTCAAATATGCATCTTAAAGAGCAAATGTGAGATTTTCTATTCTAGTAAACGGTTTTAGTGAATAATAACTATTTTGTGTGAACCGAAGTTTTCTAATTATAAAATAAAAAAAAATTGTGTTTTGATAGAGAAAAATAATCATCGTTTAAAAAACTTTAAACATTTCGTGATTTTGGTCAAATCCAGAAATGCACATGCTATAACGAATATGCGGCTCAGGTCCGACGAAAGGCCACGTCAATCTAGCCTTGGGGAGCCCAGACCGTATGGCCCTGATGGGAGGTATTCAATGGTATTTTTTGTAAGTGCTAGAAAGTTACAAAAATTTTGCAACTTTCTTTCGCATTCACATGTCATACTGGTACTTTGCTAAAGATTCACATCAGTATCATTTCTGCTAAGTTTTAACTGTGTCACAATAATTCAGGTTTTAAAATCACGCATTTGATTTGTTGCAATTCCTTTAAAGTTGTTTAATGAGAAAAGAACAGGGATATAATTATTTTTAAACCAAAAGAAATAGAAAAAGAGAAACGAAAAATGAACACAAAGTTTCAAAACCTACGTGGAATCCTAATTGTGAAAACTTATTGCTTATTTATATCTTTTCTCTTACTGTATACTTTTTTCTTTGACTTCAAAATTTTTGCTCGAATTCACTATTAAAAAAAATGGGTAAAAGTTACATATACTGTTATTTTAATCCTAACTACGCCTGAATCACTTTTACAAATACATGATTACGGAACATATTTCTTTTGATATCGAAAAAAACTACATCTTTTGCTTGTCATAAAATCAATCAAGGGTGTAAAAAAAGATTGATAGCAAAGAGTCATTACGAAAGTTAGACCATATGCGTATGCATAATTCTTCGTTCCGGAAGGCTAGAGATAAGCAAAATATCGAAAAAAGGTAAGCTGATAAAGCAAAGCAGAAAATCTGAAAAACCTCTTAGGACATAAGTACTAAAATTAAAAACAAGATAATTAATAAATTCTCTTTTACAGGGCGAAATAATTTTATGAAATATTTTATCCAAGGAAGCATTAAGTTACTTCAACAAACATTCATTACTAAGAAAAAGTTAAGTTTAATTATAATTCACTAATATATGTTCTGAAATTAGAAAACTTTCTTAGTAATTGAGTAAAAACACGAAGTGTGTTAAATTTTAATTTAACAAAAAATATTTATCTGGTAAGATGCTACTAAGGCTGTTGTGAGTTTAAATAGATTAAATTTACCATTAAATAATAATTTTTATAACTATTATTAATGTAAATATTGTTATTGATAATAATAATAATAGTAATATTAATGATAATTATAGTTACAATAAAAATAATAATAATAATAGTAATAATAATTATCATAATAATAATAATAGCAATAATAATAATTATTATTATTATTATTATTATTATTATTATTATTATCATTATTATAACACAAAACAATAATAATAATAATTATAATTATTATAAAATAATTAAAAAAAATATTTTTTGAAGTGAGGGAGGTGATGGAAATCTCTGTAATCCTGTATCAAGTAACTTAATGCACACATAGTTATACCGTGATGCACATATATGTCATATGATACACCTATATACACACATACGTAATCAGCGTTAAATGAAATTCAGTTCATCAGCATTTGCCTTGCACGCTCGAATCTTGATTTTAATCAATCATACCGCTGCCTCCATCAGTCCGTTTCCGGACCTCTGACTTACCCTGTAACCCGAAGCAGAAGTGGACAATAGGACCGATATACCTTGCGTGGCATTCGATGCAAACAACTGCTGATTCTAATTATATGTTCGGTGTATACTGCAATCTATTCTATTACCTGCGCTTGATGAGATAAGAGTTCACTCTCTATAGAATCCAGTTAATGTTTTAATTAAGTAAGGAATAACTTTTATGATTAACTTTTTTTTGCCACTTGTTACATCAAAGTAACTTACACTTACGTTTGACTATCATTATTTCTGAGCCTGCAATGGTTATCTTTCAATACATTATTAACAACTAGCTTTTTACCCAGCGTTGCCTGGGTGCTTATGAGTACAACATTATTTTAAATATTTTTTCCTCATCATACAATATTTGTGCCAATGTTCCAATGTAATGAAAGCATGAATCATAATTGTTTTCAACTTATTTCATGCTGAAATGAAATATATGAGCCTTAAACTGATAATTCATTGTTAATATTAATTTTTGTTGGAAAATACTCATATTTAAATGTGTTAAATTTGATCAATTTATATGCTTAAAGGCTCATCTCTATTACTCTATATATTCAAAATTGAAAAAAATGTCCATTTTGAGACAAAAAATGTGAATTTTGAGCTTTTTGGATTTTTTTTAACTTCAAAACCCCACCTATATGAATTAGAGTGCATCAAAGAACCTTTATGCCAAGTTGGATGAAATTCCGATGAAAATTGTGGATTTGTATAAGGAACAAACATATATACAAATGTACACACATCCATTTTTATACTCATAGTACAGAGTGCACCAGAGAAACTTACTTTTTTGAAATGTCAATAAAAACAAAACTACTTAAGTTATTGTTTTAATTCTTTTTTATTTGAGAATACAATATTCCAATTTTTTTTTCATTTAGTCTTGAAAATGACATCGGTTAAATGATGACCCCCCATTGAGCATACACTGATTAAGACGATTTTTAAAGTTTGTGAGCACTCTTTGCAGCATATCAATTGGTATGTTGGCAATTTCGTCGCGAATGTTATTCTTGAGGTGAGCTATTGTGCGTGGTCGATCAACATAAACCAGGGATTTCAAATAACCCCATAAAAAAAATCGCACGGCGCCAAATCTGGGGAGCGTGCTGGCCATGGGAGATCGCCTCTGAGAGAGATGAGGTGGTCGGGGAAATGTTGTCGCAACAAATTCATTGAATCTCGTGCTGTGTGTGCTGTGGCTCCATCTTGCTGAAACCACACGTCCCTAATGTTCATTTCTTCGAGGCTGGGAAGAAAGAATTCCTCGATCATGGTCCTGTACCGAGCTGCATTCACGGCCGTTCGAAAAGTAGCTTTCGACGGCAAAGGCGCGCTGTTCTTTTGACCATAGTATGATGGCGACTGATTAAAGAGAAAACAAAACTTGGAGATTTCCCGCTCCAGATGCGCCCACTCTCAGCCTTTTACGCAGCCAACTCACCGCGCAGGATTTTTTTCAAAAAGGTGAGTTTCTCTGGCACACCCTGTATATTTACAACTGAGAAATGAAAACCAATCTTAAGATTCAAAAATTATCAGCTATTAAGTTCATATATTTTTTATTTATTACTTGCACTTTAAGCACGTAGTTATCAGATTATTACTTTCACCTTCAGGTACAGATCAGGAAAAGATCGCGTATGAAGAGTCCTGAAAGCACCCTCAAGAAAAATTATGAGAAACTGTTTATGAGCAGAGTGCAAGATGGTATCGCTACTAAAGTATTTTCTCTGGGGGAATAAAAGAGATTTATCGCGATGATTTCCTGCCACTGGCCGTGCGGATATCATTTCTATTGTCCTTTTCGGCGAAGATTTTATTGACTTAAGTAATTGGCTGGAAGGAAGACAAGCCAAACTGGGAATTTAAGTCAATGCGAAATAAGTTACAGATATTAAGATCTGTTGAGCATTATTTGGAGAGGTATGAGGAACTATAATCAGACAATAACAGTTATTACTTTCAGAATTGATAACAGCTAGTAAAATTGAGTTAATAAATAAACTTCCAGTTATTGATTGTTTTTACAGGGTAAATCTAAACTTTTGTGCAAAACTTGTATGCAAGGGTATACATAACAAGGGTATGCATAAACAAGAGTATACATGTAGAAAGCATCTAAACAAGCAAGAATACCAATTTATAACACAAAATGGACAAAACTCACAGTTAACGTTTTGCCCTCGTTAATATACTAGAAGAAATATAAGTACCGATTATGTCTGTGATAGTTTTAAAGCGGAGCTAAAATACTTTAACGTCGACCAAGAGAAAAGTTATCCAATTGAAATCGTTTAAAATGTTCTGTAGGTTGGCATGCTGTAATGAGCAGGAGGAGGTTGCGCAATAGTCTCTTAGTCTATAGTTTATCTTAAACATAAAAAAAAGAAAAAAACGCCTAACTTCTGCATTTTTTTAAATTTCAGTTCTTTACTAATGATCTGCAACAATACAGTTCACTAGATTTTTTGTATCAATTTATGAAAGAATGGTATCGGTTTTTTTTCCTATTAAGAAACATTCGAAGTTTAAAACTTTGACATCATTAATCTGCATAGAACTATTTATTGATACTCTAACGTGAAAACAATAAAAACAATAAAATGCTTTTCTGTAAGTTACTAACCTAACTACACTAACCTAACAAAAAAAACTGTTGTTTTTAAAGTGTAATACTGGCAGCAGAGGTTCCAGTTTAAAACTGTAAAATGCACAGTAATAAATTGTAACATTAGCAGTAATAGTATAGTTTACTGCTACTTTAACAGTTTATTACTGTGCATTTTAGTTTTAAACTGGGACCTCTGTTACCAGTATTATACTGTAAAAACCACAGTGCATTTTTTTGCAATGTAACATAAGCAGTACGTTATGTAAGCAGTACATAACGCATTAGGTTCGTACAGTGTAAAATAAGCAATACGTAACATAAGCAGTACGTAACCGTAGTAATTTTCACATATAATTAAACATTTTTCCAGAACATCGATAACCAGTTTTGATGGCATAGCTTAAACATTATAATGTTTTTCATAAAATAAAACAGCGGATTCTAATTTCAGTAACTACAGTTTCCAAAGTTTCCTTCCAAAGTTTTTTTTTAATGATAAAATAACATCTTTACGCTGTTCATAAAATAATGGCATTAAGCTCAAACATTCTCATAAAGCAAAACATAACTTAAATACACACAAAAACACAATTTGTTTGCTTCCTTATGACTATTCTTGCACTATTCTGCAATACAAGCCACAAGAAAGGTTCCACCAACCACCATTAACCCTACAATTACAATGCATCACAAGTAGATCATACCAGTTTCTGCTAGGAAACAAATGACATCCGCAAGAAGGAAAATATTAATGTTTTCTTGTGCGTTCCCATCTAACTTACCTTTGTAATGGGTATTTCTTGTAGGTTAAGCCTATGTTCTGATCTATGCAACGGAAATGGTAGTTTTCTTTCCCATTACTAAATGGATTGCGTTGTTTCTTGAACCTTTTATACATCTGCAAAATTACTATTATTTTATAAGATTCGGACTATTTTTCATTTTGTGAAGCCAAATGCAGGAAGTTTATTCGAGAAATTTAAATTGTTAATTTCTTATATGCTGTATGAAAAAAGTTTTTTTCTCTGTGTCGCATAGCACAAATGAAAAATTACAGTAAATCTGGAAGATATGTTGGTAATAATTTTTTTAATTACTAACTTATCTTTGCATACATTTTTTGGGAGTTTTGAGAATGTTCAAAGAATTATTTTTCGTTTTGCTTATTTAGTAGTTGGAAATAAAAAAAGGCGCTCATTTAAGGGAAAATATAAACAGCTTATTTAAATTTACACACAAAAATGAATATTTCATTAACAAAACATAACTCCAAACAGTATGGAGCAGTTTTCAATCATTTAATTTTTATACAAACGTTAAGATTATTTTTAATCATTTACTTATCCCTTTAGCATTTTCATTTTTCCAGCGCATTTTTGGTTTATTTTACATTTACCAGCCAATAAGAATAGAAAACACAATGGAATGCAAACTATCTTTTACTGAACAGCTATCACTATCTATACGAATAATTTGCTACTCAAAATATAAAAGATTCGGGAAACAGTGAGAGCGAAATTGCGAAACAGAAACCAGATTGCTAGTACGGGGTACGGGCAAAACAGAAAAGTGGTTAATTACATCATGCATAGGGACCGTGGATTAGGCGTGTGTGGTAATGCCCGACAAAGTGAATAAATAAACCCAAAATTTTTTAAGTACGACAAAAGTCATATTTGTTTTTGTGTCGGTAGTGGTAGACTGATCGGTAAGGCGTTAGACTCGTAATTAGAGGGTCCCAGGTTCAAAGCCATTCGGTCGAAGACCCTCCGTGTTCACTAATGGTGACAGGGTTCATTATGCTCATCGTCACAAAAACCTTCCTGCTCCAATTCAAAATCAATAACTTAAGGGAAGCAAGTTTAAGAGTTGCTCGGCTTCTGGTCTTGTTCACAAAACTGTGCTCTCTTCAGGGCCCATCCAACTAGTTATATCGCTAGCAGTGGTAAGTACGTAAGACCCTAAAGTATATGAGTGTATTCTTGTATGGGCTACACAGTTACTTCATATATGAGGTATCACTACATGAGGATTTATGCGACCACTCTCCACCTATTGTGCAGTGAAACGTTATCTCTATTGAACTTTATACAAAAACTGCAAAATCATCCTGGTCAATGCAATCATCTTCACATAGCTGCGTCTCATAAACGTATTCCTCTGAGTTTATTTCGTGAACTCACCAGCTCACTTGATCACAGTTATCTTTCATTGTCGCGTTGAATTTTAATTTCTTATATATATTAAACTAGCTGACCCGGCGAACTCTGTTCCGCCTTAAAGGCAATAAATAAGCAAATTTTTGAATTTATTAAATTTTTTATTAATAGAAAATACAAAAAAAATTAAGTACCTACATTAAACATTCATTATTGTTGCTGTATTTTAGTACATAGGTTGCTCTTCACTTAAGTACCTTGTAATACACATTTTTTGTTTTATTATCAGGCGCAAAAACAAACAACGCAGATGGTCTTCCGACCCGTGAACATGCCACATATAATTGACCTTGGGAAAAACAGTGATGTTCTAGATTCAAACCACAAACTTTTAAGGATTGGCCTTATGATTTGTTAAAGGTCATGACAAATGCATGACGGATCGGAAATTAAAGTCTTTTAAATTAAAGCGGCATATCGGTTGGGATCATCGGGATCCTCGGAATGAGCAATCGTTTCTGACAGCTTATCACATATAAATTTCAAGGGAAGTAACGCGTTTGTTTATAATTTACTTCACAAAAAAGTCAAATAACACTCAACGCACCGCTAACTTACAACCTGTTTACAGCGCTCCGGAAGCTGCCAGAACGTGTGCTTTATGTCGCTCAGCCATGGAGGTGTCAAAAAAGGCTTAGTAAAAGGCTTAGTCAATAAGACATTTTTTCTATTTATGTAACTGACACACATAAATTATAGCCTATGTCCGTCTCCTGGCTCTAAGCTACCTACCCACCAATTTTTACCCATGTCGGTACAGCCGTTCTTGAGTTATAAATTGTGTAACTAACACGACTTTATTTTATATATATAGATATAGAAGAAAATAAAAAGGATATTGCAATGCAAGTTTTGCTATAAAAATACATAGTTTTTTCTTTATCTTCTGTTGGTTTCTAAACAAATATATTTATTTAGTTTATTTATTAATTTTTTCTTTGTATTTTATTTTTTTTATTTATTTATTTCTTTTGAAAAATAAATAAGTTATAACGCTTTAATTACCACAAGTGCAATAAGAAATCTACGCACTTAAAAAAACTTTGATTATTTCTTGAATTTAAAAAAAATCTGAAGACTTTGAACTATTCGAGTAAATGCCAGTTGCTTTACATGGTGCTTCAGATACAGAACAAGACGTAATTTTCTTCTTTTTTAACTTAAAAAGGATAAGTATAATCACTGCATTTTTAGAGATAAACATTAGTTATTTTTCACAACTTAATAGAACCGTGAAAAACAAAATTTCATACAAAACATTTTTTAATAAACATGTTTACTGTGAAATTTTATTTAAAATATTCATTTAAAATTTAAAAGTGATTTACTTTATTATCTTATCTCTATATCAGTTACGATCAAACGTGCAAATTAGATTATGTTTAAAAGGAAAAATATTTCAAAATTTTTAACATTCCTCGAGGGATTTCTCTGAAACTTAATTAGCGGCACTTCATTTGCTTGAATTCAGAAAAATATACTTTAAGCATTTTTAAAACACCTCCTTCAATAAGATTTTGCTTGATTTTAAATATATCAAGAAAGAAAAAGTGTTGAACCGAACTTTTTGCTTCGGCGTTTATTTTACTGTGCAACCACAGTGACTATTTTATGAGAAGAAGAAAGTTTATGTGGGGGATGTAATCTTTCAGCTAAGTTACAATTGATAAGAAAGAATTATGGTAATAATATACAGCACATAAACAATTCAGAATAAATTTCTGTACCTTCGAGATAAAAATGGGAATTATTTGTTCCTCCGTATATAAGGTGTTAAAAAGTATGCATTGATAAAAAATTATGTGAAAAAAAATCTATTTAAGATTTATCCAGAATTCTCTCTTTATTTTAATACTAATCTCAGTAAGTAAAAGGTATGTGTGGTTGCGCTAAAGTAAGAAGCAGAACAATGACGTCTGTAAATGAAAAACCTGTGACATAAGGAGGCTTTTGAGGGTCGTCCTCCAAAAACATTTTGTGCTAAAGTAAAATGTTGTGGGAGTGGTGAAATATGAAATAAAATAAGCACTTGATTTCTTGATTGCAATGCTGAAAAAATTCCATTGATCTAAACATACACTGAAGATCCAAATAAACTGGTACAGGCACGTATGCAAATAAAGAGATCTGGAACCAATCAGAGTACGACACTGCGGTCGGTAACGCGTATATAAGACAACCAGTATCAGGTACAGTTGTTAGAGCAATTACTGCTACTACAATTACGGGTTTAGTAAGTTTTAGGGGGGTTTGAACGTGATGTTATAGTTGTCGCATGAGAGATGGGACATAGCATCCCTGAAGTAGCGATGAAATTTGGATTTTCACTTACGACAATTTGATGTGTGTACCGTAAATATCGGGAATCGAGTAAAACATCGAACCTACGACATTGTTGTGGCTGGGAAAAGATAATGCTAGAACGGGACCAGCAACGACTGACGAGAATCATTAAACGTGACAGACGACCAACTCTTCCGCAAATTGCTGCAGAATGCAATGCTGGCCCATCAACAAGTGCCAGCGTACGAACCATTCAACGAAACATCACCGGTATGGGCTTTCGGAACCGAAGACCCACTTTTGTACCCTTGATTACGGCATGACGCAAAGCTTTACGCCATGCCTGGGCCTATCAACACCGACGTTTGACTGTTTCTGACTGGAAACACGTTGCCTGGTCTGACGAGTCTCGTTTTCAGTTGTATAGAGCTGATGGATATGTACGGGTATGGAGACAACCTCATGAATCTATGGACCCGACATGCCAACGGTGGACTGCTCAAGCAGCTGGAGGGTCTATGATGGTATGAGGCGTGTGCAGTTGGCTTTATATGGGACCCTTGATACATCTAGATACGACTCTGACAGTTAACAGGTACGTAAGCCTCCTGTCTAATCACCTGCACCCATTCATTTCCATTATTCCGTCCGACGGACTTGGGGATTGCAGCAGGACAATGCAACACCCCACTCGCCCAGAATAGCTACAGAGTGGCTCCAGGAACACTCTTCTGACTTTAGAAACCTCCGCTGGACACCAAAATCCCCTGACATGAACATTATTGAGCATATCTGTGATGCCTTGCAACGTGCTGTTCAGAAGAGATCTCCATCACCTCGCACTCCAATGAATTTATTAACAACCCAGCAGGATTCATGGTGTCAATGGAGTTCCTTCACGCAACGTCACAGGTCGCGTTAGGTCACGTGTCAACTAGGAAGCCGATGTAAGCAACGGGGATGAAGCGTTGAAAGCATTACTGAAGAACCGTTCTTTTTCTTAACAAAATGTGTTGTTTGTGGATGCACTAAGGTTGCAACTGAAGTCAATTGCAAGGAGAAGTTATTTTTCATATTTCCTCATGTAAATAAAGATAATTTAAAAGTTTTGTTCATAAAAATAAAATGAGAAAACTTACGGCCAAAAAACATTGTTTTTTGCAGATGACTTCGATGAAGAATGCTTTAAGTGTCAAAATTTCACCAAAAGATTACTAATAAAACAAGGCGCGATCTGTACAAAATTATTTTTTAAGAAAGAAAAGAAAAGGAGAGCTTTAAAGTGTTTAAATGCTTCATCAAGTCAAAGTGCTGTTTTTTTTTTTTTTTGGAAAATTAAATTGTTTACCCAAATGTTTTCATAAATTTTACATAACATTGAAATATATGAAATCCCCAGCTAATGCAAATCAACCAACGAAGCTCTACAGATAAGTTGTAGATTAATACAGTTGTTATTTTTTTTTTTTAAATGTCGATGTAAGTTTACAAAAGTTTCTTTTCTTCTTGCAAAAAAAAAAAAAGAAATCAATATAGCATTTTTAATTCGTACAACTTTTCCTAACAGGTACATAAATATACAACGCAGAACAATAGAAGTTTTTCGAAAATTATATGGAAGAAAAAGTTCACGTAGTTTATTGTCTTTATTTATAACTATTATTATTTGTTATTATTTTTATATTAATTTAATTCTTTTACATTTCATTAAAAAAGAGCATATTTCAGCCAAATCTTCATTTTACTACTTCCTTTACTACTTAAAATTTATAGATATAAACATGTAGCATAAATGAATTATTTAGTGTATATGAATATTTCTCTGGCCAATATTTAAAAGACCTGAGTCTTACTGTTGCTCTGCGGAGAAAATATACTTTAGTTAATATAAGTTGAAAAAAGAATATAAATCTTCTGTTTCAAAGAAAACTAATTATTTCAATTGTTATTTTGAATATTAATTTTGAAGCATTCATTTTGCTATTAACCACTCTAACAAAATATTTTTTCTTGTAAAGCAATTACATGTTGAGAAACTGGAAATTTATTTAGCAATGTTTTCATCCCATTAATATGCTAACATTTTTCTCAGCAGTAACGTACATAGACTTCGGTGCGCCCCCCTCGCAAGATCTGTACATGTCCCCTCTCACCCCCCCCCTCTTTTTTTTCGATCAAAAAAAAAAAAAAAAAAAAAACCGTGTAGTGCTATTTTTCCGTATTGCATGCCCCGAAACTTGTGTGCCCCCCTCCCGTGCCGAAGGGCGCTATGTACTCTACTGTTTCTCTGTATACATATAATAAAAAGTTTTTAAAAGCACAAACCTGTTGTATATCGTTGAAAAAAAAATCTTTATCGAAGAATTCAAGAAGCAAATAGCTGAAAAATATACATATATTGCTAAAACGTACAGTTGTAATTTAATCAGAAATTATTGGTATTAATTAACAAAACTTTTACTGTTTTATCCAGTACTAGTTTATTACTAAGTATAAAATGCATTTGATTAAAAATTTTGGTAGCGTGAAACATCACTTAGATACCACTTAACATTTACACTATTTCATTGGATGGTACTTCTATGAATAAAATCTAAATATCCTTAGTTTCGTAATGGCAGAGTTAAAATTTCTTAAAAATATATTACATAAATATATGACTGAGTATATATTTAATGGTTCTACACTAGACAAAGAAAACAAATTATAAAGCTCATTTGATTAGTGAAAAAAAAAGAAAGAAAAGAAAAGAAAGAAAGCAAAACAGAAGTTTCACATTACGTCCTATATTTTTTCTCACAAAACCATGGGTATTTTAATTGTATTTGCACAATGTATTCACATACAAAATAATGTTTATAGAAATGCATATATTTTAGAAAAAGTCAATTTCAATTTTAGCAGAAAGTCATTTTACTATACAAGGAGAAATTTAAAATATGTATTCATTACAAAGAACATTTTTTAAAAATAAATTAAAAACAACTTTTTATGCTGTTTTTAGACTCTTAACTGACACTTACAATTTTTTTTTCTAAAATTACGTCTCTCTCATGCTCATGCTTAAAGAAAATTCAGAGAGAAATAAACTAATAAGAAATATTACGAAGTAAAAGACATTAAAAGTCAACTCTAAATAAGAGATTAAAACTAAATCAATCTGACCTAAATCATAATTAAAAAGATTAAACTAAACGTAAGTACTATATTATTAATTACAAAAATAACGTAAATAGCCAAAGAGTCATTCCACGTCAACTGGACCAATTTTTCAAATCGTCCCCACTCGACCATCTCCGATTTGGATTTTATTTTACAGAGGTGTAGACATGCCTATGAAACTAACCTGTGCAAATTTTTAGCTTTCAAGATCCAAATCTGGAGGAGCTAGGATCCCGCAAAAAATGTGACCCAAAATGGCGGATGAACTTCGTGAAACAAGTTGCAATGTTTAGGTCAAGGTTGCAGAAAATTTTATCACAGTGGAAGCCTAATTTTTTTGGAGCTTAAAGTACTTTTGGTTGTCAACACTCTCCAGTATATTCTTTGAGATTGCGCTTATTAGATTTTGTGTAGCATGTGCCTAAACTTGCGAAAAAACGCGGTGGGCAATTTTTTTCCTGGATTTCAGGTTGTCATAAATTTTTAACCAAAAAACTTCAAAGGTTTATACTTCGTAGTTTTATTGTCCAAATACTTGTTTTTAATGTTTTACAGCTACAGAGCTTAAATATTGTATTTGTAAAAGATATTGGCACCCTAAGTGTCGATGAAAACGCTTCTTTTGAAAAATCGCCTGTTTTCAATTCACTATATCTCAGGTTTGTCACCTAAGACCATTTTTTCTTTGGCACCATTAGAAAGAACAGATTTTTTCCTATCGAAATGAGTTTTTTTTTCGATGGTGTTCTTTCGAATAAGGATGAAAAAATTAGCTTGAAATACTGTCTGTTATGAAGAATTGGCATAATTAGGTTAAGACTGCAGAAAATTTTATCACACTGGGGGCCTAATATTTTTGGAGTTTAAAGTACTTTTAGTGGTCAATACTCTCCAGTATTTTTTGTGAGATTGAGCTAATTAAATTTTGTGTACCACGCATGTTAACTTGCAAAAAAACGCGTTAGGCAATCTTTTTCCTGGATTCATAAATTTTTAACCAAACAAATTCAAAGGTTCATATTTCGTAGTTCTATTGTCCAAATACTTGTTTTTAATGTTTTACAGCTGCAGAGCTTAAATATTGTATTTGTAAAAGATATTGGCACCCTAAGTGTCTATCAAAATCATTTTAATGGAAAATCGGCTGTTTTCAACTCACTGTATCTCAAGTTTGTCACCTTCAACCGTTTTTTCGTTGGCACCATTAGAAAGAACAGATTTTTACCTATCGAAATGAGTTTTATTTTTCGATGGTGTTCTTTCGAATAAGGAGGAAAAAAAAAAAGCTGGAAGTTTTGTCAGTTGTGAAGAATTGGCATTAGGCTAAGACTGCAGAATATTTTATTATAATAGAAGTTCGAATTTTTGACAACTTAAAGTACATTTAGTTGTTAATAGATTCTAATAATTATGTGATTTCCAGCTCATTAGCTTTTGTGTAGCATACATGAAAATTATTTCCAATTCCTGTTTGAAAAATAGCTTGATTTCAATGAACTGTAACTCAGGTTTGTCACCTTCCATCATCTTTTCGTTAGTACTACTATAAATAACAGATTTTTTCTTATCAGAGTATTTATATAAACAACTAAATGTACTTTAAGTTGTTAAAAATTCGAACTTTTGGTATAATAAAATTTTCTGCAGTCTTAGCCTAATTATGCCAATTCTTCATAACTGACAATACTTCGAGCTATTTTTTTCTTTCTTATTCGAAAGAACACCATCGAAAAAAAAACTCATTTCAAAGGGAAAAAATCTGTTCTTTCTAATGGTGCCAACAAAAAAACAGTGGAAGGTGACAAACTTGAGATACAGTGAGTTGAAAACAGGCGATTTTTCATTAAAATGATTTTGATAGACACTTTTACAACAACAATATCTCTTACAAAATCAATATTTAAGCTCTGCAGCTGTAAAATATTAAAACCAAGTATTTGGACAATAGAACTACGAAATATGAACCTTTGAATTTGTTTGGTTAAAAATTTATGAATCCAGGAAAAAGATTGCCTAACGCGTTTTTTTGCAAGTTAACATGCGTGGTACACAAAATTTAATTAGCTCAATCTCACAAAAAATACTGGAGAGTATTGACCACTAAAAGTACTTTAAACTCCAAAAATATTAGGCCCCCAGTGTGATAAAATTTTCTGCAGTCTTAACCTAATTATGCCAATTCTTCATAACAGACAGTATTTCAAGCTAATTTTTTCATCCTTATTCGAAAGAACACCATCGAAAAAAAATTCATTTCGATAGGAAAAAATCTGTTCTTTCTAATGGTGCCAAAGAAAAAATGGTCTTAGGTGACAAACCTGAGATATAGTGAGTT
The DNA here is from genome assembly GCA_038373865.1 of Uloborus plumipes. Classification (NCBI taxonomy): domain Eukaryota; kingdom Metazoa; phylum Arthropoda; class Arachnida; order Araneae; family Uloboridae; genus Uloborus; species Uloborus plumipes. The sequence goes on from JAXGGA010011099.1 coordinate 31,354, forward strand.
GAAAACAGGCGATTTTTCAAAAGAAGCGTTTTCATCGACACTTAGGGTGCCAATATCTTTTACAAATACAATATTTAAGCTCTGTAGCTGTAAAACATTAAAAACAAGTATTTGGACAATAAAACTACGAAGTATAAACCTTTGAAGTTTTTTGGTTAAAAATTTATGACAACCTGAAATCCAGGAAAAAAATTGCCCACCGCGTTTTTTCGCAAGTTTAGGCACGTGCTACACAAAATCTAATAAGCGCAATCTCAAAGAATATACTGGCAAGTGTTGACAACCAAAAGTACTTTAAGCTCCAAAAAAAATTAGGCTTCCACTGTGATAAAATTTTCTGCAACCTTGACCTAAACATTGCAACTTGTTTCATGAAGTTCATCCGCCATTTTGGGCCACATTTTTTGCGGGATCCTAGCTCCTCCAGATTTGGATCTTGGAAGCTAAAAATTTGCACAGGTTAGTTTCATAGGCATGTCTATACCTCCGTAAAATTTGATCCAAATCGGAGATGGTCGGGTGGGGACCACTAGTCCACTTGACATGGAATGACTCATTAGTCAAGTCCATGCCACGTTGTGTTACGGCACTTTTGCGTGCTCGCAGGGGCCCTACACGATATTAGGCAGGTGTGCCATGTTTTTTTTTTGGCTCTTCAGTGTATTTATATTAAAGCAAAAGCAGCCAATAAAATTTAAATTAACATTGAAAGAAGAAATGTAGGCGGTATAGTAAAAACTATTTGTACCTAAGCAGTATGTCGCCTATTTCTTTTCTCAATTTTTATATTTAAATTTTATTGGCTGTTTTAGCATTAGCCTAAAAACATAAATATCTCAAGATTTAAAATAATAATAATAATAATAATAATAATAATAATAATAATAATAATAATAATGAAATAAAAAAATTTAAACAATGTACTGACTTTTGTTTTAATATAAGTACTGAGAATGGTTTAAATTTACCATTAATTTGCTCTAAATATTGCAAGTAAGTATGCTCGAATTCCAAAGCAGTTTTGAGTAAGTATATAGTGTAAAAAGGAAAATAGACTCGAATCTAAGAATGTTTTTAAAGCCTGCACTATTTGAAAAGTTTAAAATGACCAAAATCTAAACATACGCCTGCTTAGGTTCTGCATTCAAATTAGTTTGTTAACTTTATTAATAAAAATTTTATAACTACTATCATTTTTTATTGTGTTTAGTAATAAGTAAAAGGCGGAAGTAAACTGTGTGTATCATAACAGAGAAAGAAACCTAGGAAATAGTCTTTAAAAATGGCTGTTGAAATAACTGTTTGAACACTTGCCTTTTAGAGAGTTTTCTCGAGAAAAAATTCAGATCAGTTATAAAAACTTACATTTTTTATTGTATGTACTTAATGCAGTCTTGAATACGATTTATTAATTCTTGTAATGTTATTAATTCTTGAACATGCAGTTTCTCGATGTCCCTTTACTCCATAAAATATATATGTTTAGCTTTATTTTGAAGCTATCAACATTTCTGACAGGTCAACATATGTCGTCAGTAAATGTTATGTGAACAAAAAAATGTTTTTTTTTTTTTTTTTCTTTTTGCTACTGACAACTCATTGCATTTAGCCGTAGCATTTACTCATGATGACTAGGAAATTTTTATCCCAAAACCAATTAAGTTATTTATAGAAACATATTCCAAAATACCGCCCTCTCATTTACATGTATTAACCAAAATAACCATGGGGGGAAAGGGAAAGATGCTTTTTTATAATCATAACAAAACTTTTTATGAGCATTGAAAATGGAACAGAATTTAAATCTGTTGAAGTCTTATACCCTAACGAAATGTCACTCATTCCCATCACTTCTCATGCAGCAAAGGTTGTGCAGCAATAAATCAAAGGCTTTTACATTTCTATACTACCATTTCGAGAAAATATACATCCAATAACACTTTATTACACTGAACGTCAGCAAATGTTTGTTCTTTTATTCCTCTAACTTCCCTTCTAGTATTCTTTTTACCCTCCATTTAAAGAACCAAGAGATCTCGTTCGTTTTATTTGTAGATGCTTATGTATTCTAGTTTGCTTGTTGAAGCGATACATCGAAACAGTCATGACTACTTTCGCTTTTTGCTGGGAATATATGTGCGTTGCCATGTAGTTTCAACAATATAAACAAAGTAAATTATTACCGGGTTCATTGCTTTTAAATGGCTTATTTTTACTTTTTGCAAAAGAAAAAGAATTGATCATAAAATCTAAATACCTACTAATAGTATGCTTAAACTAGAAAGTGGTGGTGAAAATTTGATTAGAAGTTTTGAATGATAATAAAAAGGAGAAGCTAGTTTTTTTATTTTTTTACGAATATAAATTGTATAAATTACTCAAGAAACTTATAAGTGAAACTATTTTTTAAACCATCGGCAGCTCTGTTGTTTTTCGCACAACTACCAAACACGTGTATTGAAGAACAACATCGAATTTTTCTATTCTCATTTCTAGTTAAAATTTAACCACTTTAAAACAAGGGTTTTCTTTTCTTTTGCGGTGGGGAGGGGGAGACAATTTTCAAACTCAAAGCTTACTTACTAATCGTAGTAGTCGTTTTTAATGGTGTTGTTTTGGACTTTCCTAAAAATTTGCCTTTATAATTAAAAAACTGCAGGCAGAACTTCCACTGTATATTAAGGAATGAATGTGAAAATATTTGTTTTAAAAAATCTTATTATGAAAGTCTCGATAAAGAGTATTTTACCCTGAAGTATGTGTTGAATGTCATGAAATCTATTATCCAAAACACTACCCAATGAATCCTAAATGATTCATATCCAAAATTTAAATTTTTCAATCGACCCCTCTTTAAAGTTCGAATATAATTAAAGCAGTTGCACTTATTCCCTGGTATCGATATCATAAAACAATAAATTAAAATTATCAAATATAAAAGCATTTAAAAACAGTCTAATCACATACATTTTCAATATTATATAAAAATGTGAATTTTAAAAAATGCATTTAAAAGTCTGCACTGCAAAAAATGAGCTGTTTTTTAACAGTGTAGTACTCGCAGCCGAGGTTCCAATTTAAAACTGTAAAATACACAATGAAAAAACTAGTAATTTTACAGTTTCTCACTGTAAAGTTAATAATAATACAGTTTATTGCCGTAAAATCTAACTGTATTATACTGTAAAAACAACAGTGTAACCCTGACCGCAGAGATTTCAGTTTAGAACTGTAAAATGCACAGTAATAAACTGTAAAATTAGCAATTTTGCAGTTCACTATTGTAAAATTAGCAAATTTAGTTTACTACTGTAAAAGTAGAAATCTACAGTTTACTACCATAAAATTAGCAATTTTTACAGTATTTTACTATAAAATTATCTGTATTTTACTGCAAAAAAAATATTCATTTTTTAGTGAATTTTTTTTTAACTTTCTGTTTTTTTTTCTTCTTCGTAGAAACCTCGTAGTATTTTTCCTTGTGATGAAGTGAATCTTTTGCATTTGTTCTTCATACAAGCCTCCTCTTGTACGTTATGCCACCTTATTCTAACTAGAATTGGATATGAAATATTTAATATCCTTCCGTTGAATAGCACATGAAATGTTTCATTCTCGGGTAATTTGCATACTGATGTTTACTTGGAAGAAATCTAATACAACGTGATTGTTACCTTTGTTTACAAACAATAGACATTCTCTTTCCAATTCTGAGCATTTCTGACGAAGAAGGTTTTTCTTCGTTAGAAATGCATTGAAAGATAATGATGGCAAACTATTTAAATAATTGAAGCGAAACAGAAGCATTCAGACTGGTTATCAGCATGCATAGCCCAATTTAAGGCCTGCACTTCTTCTGACGCGGCAACTTTTAGTTAAATTTTCTTACCTGTTTGAACCAGAATTTAGAATTTAGCCTTGTCTAACTTCCATGTTTTATACACACTTCAGAATTATTCACCTGAAGTAAATTGATGTATATTTTTTTAATATGATTCAATTTCAAATCTTAACCACGTATTACATCGTCAAAGAAGTTTCGACTTAAAACACTTACTTTACATTCGCATTTTACTGAGATCTAGTGGTTTTTAAATAATTGCTTTTAAGCCATTGATAAAGGAGCTTTTAAGCTTATATATTTTTACATAAATTATTTTACATACAAATGGATTCTAAACGACTCAATTATATTGTTAAAAAATGTGTGAGGTTATCATTTTTAATGGGTTCAACGTTACGAGACTTCTGGAGTAAGTCGCTGCAATTTTAAGAAAACGCTCATTTACTGATTTAAATTTACACGACAGTCATTCCACCTAAACTGACCTGATTTTGGAAATCTTCCCCACCCAACCATCTTTTATTTGGATGAAATTTTAAAGTATTAAAATATTTATGTGTTGAAAACTAACCTATGCGAATTTTCAACTTCCGTAATCGAAATCCTGAGCATCTAGGATCCCTAAAAAAGGGCTCCAAAATAATAGATTAGCTTTGTGAAAAAAATTGCCATATTTAGGCAAATAATGCAAAAAGTTTATCACACTGGCTACCAGAAAGTTTAAGAGTTTAACGCATTTTTGACTGGTAATACTTTCTAGTAATTTTATGACTTTGGGCTCATTAGCTTTGGTGTTGCACGCATGTTAACTCTAGACTCACAGCGGAGAAGTTGTTTCCCAGATTTTAGGATGTCATAAAATCTAAACAAAAAGTAATTCGAAAGTTCGTATTTTTTAATTCTATTATTAAAGTGTTCGTTGTTAAAAAGGTAAAATTGAAGAGGGTAAACAAATTTTGTAAAAGATGTTGTCTTCCAAAGTGGTTATCAAAATCCTTCACTTTAAAGATAGTGAAACATAAATGTTTTTTATGAGATATAACTCAATTTTGATACATTCAATCTTCTTTCCGATAGTACCATTAGAAAGAACATATTGTTTTCTACAAAAATAGGGGATTTTTTTCGATGGAAAAATTAACATTTCAGAGCTTTTATAGAAAAAAATGTTTAAATGGTAATACACACATATTATATTTCAAAGTATAGTAAAGTGTTCAATGGATAACAATACAAAATGTAAAGCTTTTTCTTCTCCTTTTTCCTTCAACAAAATCAAAATCTAAAGGTTCGAAGTTTTTTTTAAACGCCATTTTAATTCAAATACAAAAACCTTTTGCATTTTTTTACTCGGACTTTTTCCGATAGATAATTACAAAACTTCATTATCTCTTATTCTCTCATTCTGTTAACAGAGAGAAATCGATCCATTAAACTACTATGTTGTCATTTTTCAACTGAAAACACCTCGAGGTCATATAAGAATGATGTCTTTTTCCACTCCAATATTAGATGAAACACTTAAGGAGAAACACGCTTAAAGTTTATTCCATAAGATTGCTTCAAGATCGAAATTTGCCCCGTGGGGAATATTGTGTTTCTTAGTATTATTACCGGAAAAAAACATAAAGTTGCTTGTCTCAGGTGAACTGATGCTCATTTTTTCATTTACTACTTGTAAGGACTTCCTTGAAATGAAAGAAAAAATATTTCCTAAGCTGCATTTTAAACCATTACTATTTTCAAACTCGTATGGATAAAAGTATTAAATCACAAAAAGGGCTTTTTTTTTTCTTTTTTATTAAGTATGATTGGAAAGTTTCTAAACACGCTTTTTTTCAATAAAATTCACTATATGTAGGAATGATTACAATGGACTCGCCTCGTTCTGATTGAACTTTTAAAGAATTTCAGTCAGAACGAAATAAGTCCATTTTACAATGCAACAGTTGAAGTTGCATTTTCAATAAGTCTAGCTTGTTTTTACAGTTTTAAAATTGAACAGACTCTTATTTTGCACATACCTTTCCACTCATTATGCTATTTTCAGTGAAGAAAGCTTTTGAGCATTGTAAACTAGATCTATGTTCAAACCCAGAGAGCTCTGTTGAGTATAAATTGAGAAGAGTTTCAATTTCCGCAAAGAATAAATATTCGTCACGAGCTAAAAGATTACTTCCACTACTTTCTGCGTATTTACAATAATTCGACTGCACATTTTCTTCTTAGACTATTTCTTTTCAGATGCATTATTTTATGTTTAACTGTGTATCTATTCGTTCTTTAAAATGTTTCATGAAACTTGGTCTTTTGTGTTTATTATTAAACAGGAAATTTAGGGAAATGTAGGGTAGACCGGGGCACGCTTATGCGGATTTTTTTCAATGAATTTTCTAATTTTTATGCTTCAATTTAGAAAATTTTAGACTTTATGGTCTAATAGAGCAGTTAATAAGGTTGACGTTTGTGCATTTAGTATTTGCCCTGTTTGAGTATTTAAGCGTAAAAAAATAATTTTTAGCTCAATGTCTGTTGCTTAAACGTGCCCTGTACCCGGGGCACGTTTGTGCAGTCTCTATTACTGACGCAGTCTCACCTACAGAGCGGCATTTTCATTATTTTGCCATCTAACTTAGTTATTAAACACATTATTTGAAAATCTATAACATAAAAAACATTTATAATAGACAGAATAGCCTATAAAAATTAAATCCGAATAGGCTTGAAGACATACACAGTCCAGTCATATTAATGTGACCATCTGTCAAAAGCCAGAATAGCCACTTTTCTCAGAACGAACTGCTGCCAGATGTGCAGGAAGAGAGTCAATTAGGTACCTGAAGGTTTTTACTGTGGTGTTGAGCTATGCCGACACCAATGCCGTGGCTAGCTGCGCTGGATTATGCGGGTGAGGATCCATGGCGCAAATAACCCGATCGAGATGATCCCACATATTCTCGATTGGGCTTAAGTCAGGTGAGTTTGCCAACCAGAGGGGAACGATAAACTCATCCTCGTGCCCTTTGAACCACTCGAGTGGTTGATGCCATCATCCTGAGGAAAAACAATACTCATATAGGAGTGGCATGGTCCGTAAGGGCAGATACGTACTTGAATTGGTTCATCGTTAATTCTACAATGATAAGTGAACCCATAGAAAGCTAGGAAAGCATTCCCAGACCACAATGCTCCTGCCTTCAGCTTGGACCGTTCCGGTAATGGTTGCAGGTTGTTTGCTTCCAGAGGTTTCACGCCTTCTAAGCCAACATTTGTCTGACTGATAGAGAATAAAACGTAATTCATCAGTAAATGCTACCTATCGCCACTCAATGGACGTCCAGCTGCGGTACTGGAGTGCAAATTTCAGGGTTCGTCGTCGATAGACAGTAGTCAGCATAGTTGCATGAACCAGGCTTCTGCTTCAGGAGCCCCGACCCAGCAACGTCAGCTAAACAGTAGTGTGGGAGACGATGTTGGTTGCCCCTTGGTTCATCTGGGGGGTCAGTTGCTCAATGGTAGCCCGTCTTTTAACCCAAACGCATCTCCGCAGTCGTCGTTCGCCTCTGTCATCTATGGCTCCTGGTGCACCACATTTTCCACGTCGCTAATTTAAAACAGTCCCATTTGGCCATGCATGGTTCACTGTTACCACGACGGCAAGCGAACAGCTTAAAAACTCATCCATTTTGGAAATGCTTTCACCCTTGGCCTGAAAGCCTATGATCATTCCCTTTTGTACGTCGGATAAATCGTTTCGTTTTTGCATTACGCCAACGATAGAAATGTTTTCCTCTCGCACACCCTTTACATACCCTCAACTCCACTGAACTACCAAGTGCCTTCTGTGACTGGTTATTTGATGTCGACGTCAAAAGTACGTGGTGATCACATTAATGTGACTGGACTGTGTAATTATGATTGTAACAGGCCCGTCATTTCAAGTTTTTCGGGGGGGGGGTAAAACACAATACAATTTCCACAGAAAACAACAAAAACCACGCCCACTTATAAGTAAATACATTAATTTCTCAAAGTCGGGGGGGGGGCAATTGACCCCCCTGCCCCCATCCTAAATGACGGGCCTGGATTATAAGAATAGAATACAAATCTCTTACTCAATTTAACCTTAAATGATGATTTGAAAAACTAAATAGCCTCAAAATACCAAAAAGGTTTGACACAGAAGGGCCAGGCGTTATTTTGTAACGGGGTAAAATGGGTCAGGCTCTTTAGAAAATTCATTAAAAATTGTGAAAATAATATTTTCTTTTCGCGTTGCCATTTTTATGTATTATTGACACCAGGCAACATTTTATATGCAAAATAAGGTGCAACTTCCACTTTAAAGTTACAGATACTAGCGATTAAATGTTTTTCTTAAAAGACATTTAACTGTAATCATCATAAAAACTTTTGATTTAAAGAAAATCAAATGGAAATACACATTAAGTTTTTAACCTACTGCATTGAGCACATTTTTAGGAATAACTGCCTAAAATGTTGAAAAAAAGACAGCAAAAATGAATTTTTCTAGGTATTAAAAATTCGTGGGGTAAAATGGCTCATTTTTTGCATTCGATTAGGCTTAGCAAATACTAAAGAGCCAATTATATGTTTTTCTTACTAGCTCATGTTTTGTTGTCATGTATATATGTACAAATTTAAAACAAGTAACATATTGCTTTGTTATTCTTTTGATATATAAATATTTAAACTTATATTGCAAAATAACTAAATTAAATCAAAAAGCCAAAATTTAAAGCACAGCTTTTGTTCGATGAACTTTCTTTAGGAAATGTTGTAAGGGAGTTAAGCAAAAGTGACTTATTTTCGCCAAAAAACGAAGCCTGGGAAACCAAATCATAGAAAAACATTCTACACAGCTCAATTAAAATAAAGCAGTTGAAGGAACGGTACAAAAATCTAAGATCTTAACAACAAGTGAGAGAAAAAACTACACACATGCAGAAAGATAGTTAAGAACTTTCAACAAGCTCGACAATATTGAAAAGATTGCATACTAAAAAAGTTTAAAGAGATAAAAAATTAATTAAATTGACACACATACACAAACTAAATAAATAATAAATACCTCTTTATTTAAAAGAAATTTATAGCTGAATCAAAGTGCATTGATAACAACCTTTAAAACTTGGAAAATGAGAGCAAGTTTTTTGGGGGAAAATGGTCAAAAAAGTATATTTTCATGCCATCATTCCTCATCACAATGTAGAATAACGCGTGATAAAATTTTAAAATACAGTAAAAGATCTTCGTTTACGGAGAGCGATTATGTTTGGAATTATGATTCATCGTAAACAGTGCTAGACATTCCTGGCCACAAAATAAATCAAGGGGACAATACTATTTTCTAGAAATATTTATGCTACTTGTTTTATCATTAATGAACAAAAGTACAAAATTACTATTCAATAAATCGTGAAATTAAATATTTTAAAGCGTGACTCCTTTTACCCCACTACTGACCTATTTTACCCCACGCTATGGGGTAAAATGAGTCATTGACAACACATTTTCTAGCTTATTTATCAGTATCAATATTTTGTTCTTTCCTTTAAATGTCATAAATAAGAGTCATTTGCATATCCTGAGCAGTTTATTCACTGGTTGAATTAATATATTTTTGTTGCCAAAGCCTGATTGTAAAAGTGCTCTTTTTTGACCCATTTTACCCCACCTGACCCTACGGTATAAAAAGCTTCAAGGGCACATTTGCGCAGTAAGAACTTGCGTAAACGTGCGAATTTATTGTTAACATGCAACGAAATTTAACAATATTTTTGGTCATACGAATAGTGTTTTCAAACAAGGATAAAGTTCTACTAATATTCATACATTTGTTCATTTTTATCTAAGCATTCTTAGTTCACAATAAGTTCAACACAAAATTTACTCAAGTTGGCAGAAAGCAGGTTATCCTAGCCAGATGCAATACCGAAGCTCGACGAAAGCTAAAAATCTTGTGAGTACTTGCTAGGGACCAGCATCAATCTGTAACGAATTTTGACACATAAATTAGAACAAATTTTGAAAAAAGGGACCTGCGTAAATGTGCCCTATATTTCATTTACGAAGTGTATTTTTGTGAAAACTTAGGAGCTTTGAAAAATCCAATTGTTTCCGTTATTAATTGTTCTAATATTTTTCTTTCAAAACTTGTTCATTTGCTTTCCCCATAATTCTCCAAAATTGTTAGTTTCACAATCTTCATCAGATTTTCCTCAAATTTTAACTGTCAGATTCCTCTCAAAAAATTTAAAAATATTCTAACAGTTTAGTCTCTTTACACACATCGATTTATTTTTTTGTGTTTCATCTGTTGGGAAGGAAACAGACATTAGGGAAGACATGCTTGCCAGGGGTCTTCACGTACCTTGGAATACCCCATTTTCAATACAATATTAATATTCAATTGCATTACCCAGTTGATTGAATACCAAAACAGGATGCTTTGTTGACTTTAATTTTCAAATCTTAAAGGAAAACGCTGTGTGAACAACGTGTTCACTCGCAGCTTTTTTGTTATCTCTTGAGTATTTTATTGCTGAAGAGGCTCCATTCTAGCCCTAAAATAGCTGTTTGCAGTATTTTCTTGAAATTTTCTTATTTATTTACTTTGATTTTCCTTCTAATGATCTTTAACGGCCATTATCTGCAACATACTCAGAAAGTCTTTCGTTATGTGTTATTAGTTTCTATAATTCTTTTATTTTCGAAATTAAAACAACCAGAGACGCTAACAACAAACACAAATTTTATCCTTAGGTTTCAGATATAAATTACACGTAAAACTACATATATGACTCTTCTGTTACACGCAGTCTTCCACGATATGAGTGATGTATCGACCGATTTTAAAAAAAAATTGACGTTTTTGTTTTTCTCTCATTTTAAATGACTTCTGGAAAGAAATCCTTCCTTTTGGCATAAAAATGTCAAGTATACTTCAAGTGTTTTGAAAATGTAACAGTTTTTGAAACATTAACATGGTGTTCTACACACATCAAAAACACTATTCTCTCATAAAAATGACCTTTTTTTTACAATATATTTTTACCATTTAAACATCTAATATAAAAAAGCTCAAAGGGTTGCAAACTTTAAAAGCAAAGATTTCAGTTTAAAACTAAAAACGCAGTAATAAACTGAAAAACTAGCTATTTTACAGTTATTACTGCAAAATTAGCGATTTCAGTTTATTACCATAAAATCGTATAATATAAAATCAACAGTGTAATACTGGCAGCAAAGGTTCCAGTTTAAAACTGTAAAATACACAGTAATAAACTGCAAGCCTAGCAATTTTTCAATTTACTACTGCAAAATTAGCCATTTTTCCAGTTTATTACCAGTATGTTGTAGAAAGACCATTCATTTTTTACAAATGTATTGTCAAAGCGCAAGTTTTCATTCAGAGAAAAAACAAATTTTTGATTTTTGTTTATGCGCAAGTCACCAGACTGTCACAATATCTGAGATAGATAACCATATGACTCAAATGTCTCTGAAACTATTCGTAAAAGTAAGAAACTATTTTTGTGAAAGAAATATTGAACGAAAAGGAAATGTCTATCAAGGAAAAAATATCGCTTCGGTTTCTTTCTCTGGAGTACCATTGCAAAAATTCAAGTCGAGTTTAGTTCCGTTATCGGTTCTCGAATGCATCACGAAACTGAACGAAATGGGAAGAATTTTCAAAGAAAATGATGGCAGAGTACACTTAAATCAGCAAAAAATATCCGATGACTTCGTATCAAAACATTGTTTCATAAAGACTTGGTTATTTAACCCTGAACTTAAGAAAAAAGATGAATACTATGCAATGACTAGTATTTACTTAAATCGGTTCTACTTATATACGAGGGCATTTCGAAAAGTAAAGATACAAAGCATGCCAGCGGAAAATAAAAGTTTTGGCTATAAAGTTGGCAACACGGGTGTTAATCTTGAACCTTTAGCTTTCTCCTCGTGCCTGTTTCGAATTGCAATTTTGATTTTTGTGGAAGTAGTTCGTCATTAAAATGGCCGTGGCGATTCAGAATTCCGCCAAATGCGAAGTTCGCTCCGTCATTCGTTTTCTTCATGCAAAAGGTCAGCGACCAGCGGATATTCATACAGAATTTTTTTCTGTTTATGGACACATTATGAATCAACAAAATGTAACGAAATGGTGCCGTCATTTCTCCGATGGTAGGTCCGATGTTCATGTCGAACAAAGAACAGGTCGGCCATCTGTGATGTCTGATGTTCTTCTTCAGAGAACGGAGGACGCAATTCGTGCAAATAGACGTCTCGAACTGAGAGAATTGCATCAGATTATACCGGAACTGTCCATGACAACTCTTTATGAAGTTGTGACTATCAAGTTAGGGTACAAGAAATTGTGTGCGCGCTGAGTTCCGAAAATGTTAACAGAAGAACACAAAAAGAAAAGTATGGGCATTGCACTCGACTTCCTCACACGCTATGCAGAAGAAGGTGATGAATTCCTTGATCACACTGCGACAGGAGACGAAACGTGGGTTTACACCACACACCGGAAACCAAGCAACAGTCACTGCAATGGCGTCATAACAAATTCTCCTAAAGCGATAAAATTCAAAGCATCGATTTCCGCGAAAAAAAATCATGGCTTCTGTTTTTTGGGGGGA
>JAXGGA010011100.1:0-43860 GCA_038373865.1 Uloborus plumipes
CTCTTTTAGGATTAATTTTAGTTTACATACTTTTTAGTTTATTTCCTTTTGTATAGTAAATGCACAATTTAAAAAATAAAAATCAAGGTTAAAAATGTGCCAACTATTTTTTTTTATTACGTTCTAAATCACACGACAGCGGGTGCGAGTGCACCCCCTTGCACCCCACTGCCAGCGCTCATGTTCACTTATTTTATTTACTTTTGATTTATTTTTGTTGTTAGCGATATTTTTACGATACATTAAGCGGCTGTTCATGTTTTCGTAATAAAAACAATGCAGGAAAGCAGGCTAAAAATCAGATGTATAACTGGATCTTAATGTTATATTAAATATTACGTAAGATTCATTTTTTTAAACACAATATCGACCATTCAAAATGTTAAAAATTAAAATAGCACACATCTCTTTTAGTCTCTACCGTTTCCCATTTTATGCTTGAAAAGCTCCTATTCCTATTATTATATATATCCCTGAAAATTTATGACACTTTCTTCGCGCGCGTATATTTCACCCCTTCAAAATGAATATCACTTTTCTTAAAAATATGCCAAGGTGTATTTTCGCGAAATGAAAAAAAAAAAAAACAAACTTATTTAGGATTGGAAACGTTGAGACAGTTTCCACAAAATAACTAAAATTTATCCTCGAGCATGCATCAACCATCCCACCTGAATTCCATCCACCCCTTCAATTATTATAATATTTTCGATACAGAAATATCTCACCCCCCAACACCTACACAACACAAAAGCAGCCCCCTCCTCTACCTTCTGTCAGTAGTCGAATGTGAGGAGATCGTTCTGAGAAAGAGCCCAGTCCTATTAAAGGTTCCCGCCAAAGTTATAACTTGTATTACACTCTCACCAATCGATACCGTTTGTGTCTAGTGAACGTCAGAGCTCCTCCGTCTGCGGGAGGAATGTGTCTGGCTGCAGCCCGGAGGATCGGGAGAGCACGAAGAGGAAAATGAGTCTCTGGGATGGGATGAGGAGGATTTATCCTTGGAGTAACAATGTCGGAGAGAAGGCCGAGATTCTGAATTTAAGTTTCATTAAACGGTGCTGTAGTCTAATGCTCGTAAAAACTTCGAACGGACATCATTTTTAGCAGAAAATTTCAAGCTTTCAAATAACATAAGACTTGAAAATTTGTATGAAATATTTCTTCCCGATTTTATCAAATTTGTATGAAAAATGAGCTAAGAATTAGAATAGAAAGAAAACTAAATAGAATTTTCGAAAAAACGCTTCATAGTGCACACCCCCTGCTACGAGCTAAATTTGTGCCAAATTTTATGAAAATTGATCTAACGGTTTTGGTCGAGAACGTCAGAGCTCCTCCGTCTGTGGGAGGAATGTGTCTGGTTGCAGCCCGGAGGATCGGGAGAGGACGAAGAGGAAAATGAGTCTTTGGGATGGGAGGAGGAGGATTTATCCTTGGAGGAACAATGTTGGGGAGGAGGCCGAGATTCTGAATTTAAGTTTCATTAAATGGTGCTGTAGCCTAAGAGGATAATGCATTTCGAATTGAGTGATCATTGTAAATTTTTGCAAAGCTGTCTTTGAAAGTGGAAGCCACGAATTTGCTTTGGGGCGAGCTATCTCGCAAAAGTATCTGTACAAAGGCATTTAAGGACGAATATTGGCGGAAAAATTACATATCCGATGTGAAATAAGTAATGGAAGGAAATAGTTTCCTGCAACGTGCATCTGTTATTATAATAGAAGCTGTGAGAGTTTTGGGAAGAACTATCTCACAAACGTATCTGTACAAAGACATCTGACGAACGAATATTGCTAAAATAATAATATCTTCGATGAAAGAAATTATAGAGTGAAACACTTCTTTTCAAAGTATATCTATTATTAAAATAGGTGTCGTGAATTATAGTTTGCTTAAAAATATGAGTAACATTCAAGTGAGACATAAGAGTTCTTCTATGTTTTTTGGTAGTAATATAAATTACAGGAGAGACGCCGCAGTTTTTAACTTTACATGAAATAGGCCTTTGGTCTTATTTTTAAAAATCCAATTTATAAACAAAATATGGACTTTTGTGATTGGTAAAAAATAGATTTCGCTTTGAAAAATATTTTTTTGCCACCAAAAATTAACGATTACAAAACCCTTCCATGTCAGTATCTTCCGCATACCGTTGGGGAAGAGGCCGTAAGGCAAATTGTCGTAAGGGGAAGATGCCACAAACAATGTTTTTACGTCACCTGCTGCATACAATGTATTTCATCGAATCACGTTTTTTTTCAGACGGTTCGGTGTAATTTTCTAATGCTTCGAGTAGGATCATTGTTTTCTCCCGGACGTCTAGGAAAACTACGGCCCCAAACGAAAATACTGCGTCTTAGCCAAAGGCATTTGACACTATTTCGTGTACTCATCGGGGCGATGAAAATAGCCAAAAAAATAAAATAATAATAATAAAATAAATAAATAAAACGCACCCCTTATACCTGCGGCACATCTCAACCAATTGTGTATACTCTCAATGTGCATGCATCTTCATTTTACTATCTTGCTGTTTTTGTTAATGCTTATGGGTGAAACACTTGATGCGGCTTCTTCCCCCAATCTACCTTAAATGAAAATGCGGAGTAGTTATTTGTATGCACTAACGAAGCGATATTCAGATTATCAAGGCGTGAGAAACCGCGCTTTCAGTGATGCTAAAAGGATGAAGTCAATACACGAAACCAATATTTAGTAGCTCATAACGAAATAGATACTCAAGCCAACGATTAATTTCAGAAAACTCTTTGCATTGCAAGAGAGAAATTGGTCTTTGTTCAAACATTCGTTACTCATGAAAAATTATATAGCTACTTCACATAATTTATCACCCCGTTCAAAATTCACCCCGTTATAGCTACTTCACATAAATCGAATCGCGTTGTATGGCAGCATCCGCTGTATATTTTTAATTGACTGACTTTTTTAAAAGCGAAATTTCTGGTACTATCCAAATAAGTAAAACTGATGTACAACAACAGTTTAAAATCTACACTGCAAAAAAAAAACCGTTGTTTATACAGTATAATACAGGTAGTAGAGGTTCCAGTTTAAAACTAAAATTTACAATAATAAACTGTAAAACTAGCAATTTTACAGTTTATTACTGTAAAGCAGCAATTTTACAGTTTATTACTATAACTTTACAGTTTATTACCTCGAAATTAGCTGTATTATAATGTAAAAACAACTATAATATTGGCAGCAGAGGTTCCAGTTCAAAACTGTAAAATGTAATGAACTGGAAAGTTAGCAATTTTAGTTATTACTGTAAAACAGCAATTTTACAGTTTAGTAATGTAAAATTAGCAATTTTACTGTTTATTACAGTAAAATTAGCAATTTTTATAGTTTGTTACTATAAAATTAGCTGTATAGTACTATAAAACCAACGTCCATTTTTAGCCTACTTTCCCGTTAAAAATAAAAGAAAGACGAAAAAAGTATTAAAATTGGCTTAATGCATCTAAAAAATATCGCCAAGTCCAAAAAATATCGCCAAGTTAAAAAAATATCGCCAAGTCAAAAAAATATCGCCAAGTTAAAAAAATAAAAAGGTAAAATGAATATCGAAAAATTAAAAATTTGAAAGTAGGGTATTGAGATGGGGAATTTGTGTGTCGGTCGGTCTGTCGGTCGGTCTGTCTGTCCCCCCCCCTAATAACTTTTGAATGAATATTCCGATTTGGACAAACTTTTTTTTGTTGGAAAGATCTCGGCGAGTACAGCTCATTCCCATATTTGATTTTTCGATTTGAACAATTTTTGGTTCAACTTTGAGCCGTTCAAACAACCTGTCCCGCGATGCTAACTTTTTAGTTAACAGTCCGATTTGAACAAACTTTTTTTTGTTCGAAAGATCTTTTCAAGGATACTTCATTCCTGTATCTACATTTTCGATTTGAACAATTTTTCGTTCAACATTGAACCGTTCAAGCAATCTTTCCCCCCTAATAACTTTTGAATGAACATTCCGATTTGAACAAACTTTTTTTTGTTGGATAGATCTCGGCGATTACAACTCATTCCCATACTTGATTTTTCGATTTGAACAATTTTGGTTCAACATTGAACCGTTCAAGCAACCTTTCCCCCCCTAATAACTTTTGAATGAACATTCCGATTTGAACAAACTTTTTTTTGTTGGAAAGATTGCGGCGAATACAGCTCATTCCCATATTTGATTTTTCGATTTGAACAATTTTTGGTTCAACTTTGAACCGTTCAAACAACCTGTCCCGCGATGCTAACTTTTGAGTGAACAGTCCGATTTCAACAAACTTTTTTTTGTTCGAAAGATCTTATCAAGGATACTTCATTCCCGTATTTACATTTCCGATTTGAACAATTTTTCGTTCAACATTGAACCGCTCAAGCAAGCTGTCATCCCTAATAATTTTTGAGTGAACAGTCCGATTTAAATAAACTTTTTTTTTGTTCGAAGGATCTCAGCAAGGATACTTCATTACAGTATTTAAATTTTCAATTTGAACATTTTTTCGTTCAACATTGAACCGTTCAAGCAACCTTTCCCCACCTAATAACTTCTGAGTGAACCATCCGAATGGAATAAACTTTTTTTTGTTTGAAAGATCTCGGAGAGGTTCATTCCCTTATTTCGCTTTTTGGTTTGAACCATTTTTCGTTCAATATTGAACCGTTCAGAAAAAAATTTAACATTAGCGCCTACGGGGAATTTAAGTTGAATGTTGATCCTGGAACTTAAAGTCGGATTTCCTTCAAACTTACTTTGTAAAAAAATGGTTTTGATAAATAATGTTTGTAAAATACTTTTCTGAATAACACAGGCCAACAAAAAAAAACCTTTTTGAAAACTTTTTTAATTTTAATAGCTGATCTTGATAGATTTTTATGTGCTGAATCCAAATCTGCTTGTAGTTTTTATGTATCACCCTTAGTTTCCAAGCAAAATGTATTTTATTATATAGTCTAATACCCATTTACAGTATATAGGGAAATCAATGAAACACTGTAGAATCGTAAAAATGGTTTGTATTTACAGTAAAATACTTGGAATAGTAATTTTATGTGATGATACAAGGTTCACTTGTCAACTGGAATTGCTTTATATTTTCTTTCCCTTTTTTCCTTGAAGCTTCTTGTGTAGCTTTTCCTGCGATGAATAGCTTGCTGAACTTCCCGGTGAAGTGACCAACAGTAATCCCCCATCATGTTGTAGCATGTGTTTCAGCAGTGCTGCCAACATCATCTTTGTTCATTAGACCTATTTTTTCATGTTATCTTAACTATGAAAAAGCTGTTAAATTCTAAAAATGTTTCTTTATTTCATGAATGTAACTATAAAATGTGAATAAATGGTGGGTGATACAACTTTTTAAGCATCATATTTGGATTCAGCAACCTAAACAACATAAGAATAAGGTATTTTCATTAAAAAAGTTTTTTCATCGTTGGCCTGTGTAATCTTCTGTGAGGACTCTGATTCCGACTCCGACTCCACAAACATGGCGGAAATGCAGGCTCAGAAAAAAATGACTGACTGTGCAGACGATTTTTTGTTTATTTATTCATTTGTGTTATTTTATTTATTACTATTATTTTTTTTTTGACAGACGATTTTTTTTGTAACAAAAGTGTTTCATTCACGAGGGCATTTTATTCTTTATTTATATTTAACAACTGGCAACAGTTTAAAAGTGAAAATCGAGACATTTTATCGACGGACGAGTTTTTTTTCCTTTCTTTGATAAAATGTGTTTTGATGTACTTTGTACTTTTAATTTTTTTTTTTTTTTTTGAAAACGATTGAGGAATTTTTCTACGGAAGAACTGTTACAGTTACATTCTTTAAAAGGTGCGACAAAACTTTATTTATTCATTTATTTACTTTTGCTTTTACTTTTTATGTCTCTATTTCATCTGATGAGAGGGGTATATTTTGCTTTTAGAAATCAGCTCTAAGTGCTAAAAAGGTATGTTTGACATAATTTTCAGTCTCAGATAATCAAGAGAATAATGATCAGATGCTAGAATGCCGATGTCGATGTACGGGAAAGTAGGCTCGTTTAGTTCTTGACAGAACTTCTTGTTTACAGTGTATGAATGAGAGGATTTTTTAAAAGCAATTAATGGGAGGCAAAAGAATGAACGCAAGTTTGGTGGATATTTTGATATTTTTCCAAAATCAAGAACCACACTAGTTAGAATTAATAAGATTAGTAAGCAGTTTCATATAATGCGTATTAGAAGAGAAAGACCGAAATGCACTAAGGAGAAATTAAGAATTAAATGATAACTGGTGTTACAGAAACCTCTACAATCCAATTTCTGGAGGAACGTTAAGTGCATCAGAGAAAACAAGGATAAAAGCATAGCCATTTCTACCGAAATCAAGAATGATTATTTTCCGAAGATTTAATAAAGACAATCAAAGGCTCAAAGCTTCATAAATTCTATTTCGTAAATCGCTTTAGATACATAGAAGAAATGTGAACACCGTTAATACTAATGGTGCAAAATGAACTTAGGAATATATTCCCTCAAAAAATTGAAAAGGAAATAAAATAAAACAGCAAAATACATTTGTAAAAAACAATGTCACCAAAATCGTTGCAAATAATTACAGCTTTGCTGGGGAAAAAACGATTGGCTACAGTAAAATGAGATGAATCGGAACACTTTTCAACTTGGAGCATTAAGAAAAGCTATTCAAGATTTTAAAAAATTTTATCTATGAACTATAAACTTAGGTCTTGTTTTTTATTTTTATTTCGTTAATTCAAGGCTATTTTCTTAAAAATTCAAAAAATTTTAATATTAACTGATACATGAAAAATCCCTTTCTTTTTCGCACCAAAAAGTTGTGGAGATTCCGATCAGATTCTCAATTTTTGGTTTCAAGATAAAGGAAAAAATTATTTATTATAAACGGAATACATATTTCGTAGACTTAACATTAACACAAGTCAGTGATAAATATAACTAAATCGAAATGAAATGAGGCGAAGCCCAAATGCTTTATTTAGGGGTCAGTGGGAAAACGACCAACACTTTGACTTCTTTCAGACTTTGAAGAATTTTAGGGCTCCTAACTCTCACTCTGACTCCACAGCCTTGGCAGAAATGCAGGTTCGGTGGGAAAATGACCGGCAGCTTATCTTAGAATTTTAAAGCCTTAGATTCCCGACTCCGATTTCTTTATCCCAAAATCAGTTCAGCTGCTAATACTCCGAGACCGCAGCCCTGGTTCCTATTGTGAAATAATAATTGTTTAGGTAATATGTTTTATTTTTCACTTTAAAGTTTCAGTTCATTTATTTTACTTTTGGCAACAGAAGAGAATTATCTTTGGAGAGCATTATTTTTAAACATAAGAGAGAGCTCCGAAGACGAAATTTTTTCTTATAAAAAATATTTAAGAGGAAATTTTATTATTTATTTAATTATTTTTAGAGTACATTTATTTTTTTAATTATTTTTAATCAACAGATGATTTTAAATGAATCCGAAGCGATTTATTTTGAAATTATTGTTTTTATAAAATGTAATTACTTTGACATGTTTTCTATTTTGATTTTTTTGGAAAGTAATTAAACAATTTTTAATGGAAAAAAATGGAGCAGAAGCTTTGTTTACATTCTGATTGGTTCTGTATTTTTTTTTTTTATAATTTTTGCATTGGCGTTCGGTTAATTCGCTTTGCTTTCGTTTTAATCTGTTCGCTTCTGCTCTCGTAACTTGTGTAGGATTTCTGTGCATCTATAAGCTTACATTTTTTGAATTGAAAAAGGTGTTCCATGTAACTCCGAATCACGTATTTGCGGTAATTCTTGCACATTCGTGCTTTTCAACGCTCTATTATACGCTTTTACGAAAATGTTATTCTAAATTACATGCATATTAATTTTACAAGATAGGTGCAAGATGAGATAAAGGTTTTTAAAAAAGTATACATTAATACCTGGAAGGATGATTTAACCTCATATGATTTTTAGAAAGGTTCAGAAATGATAATTGGGTAGAGAGACCGAGAGATAGAGACAGACAAACAGAGAGAATAAAGTCTACTCAACTCCATAGGTTGTATCAGAACTGGAAATAACATTTATATATAACGTAAAATGAAAATCAAGAAAAAGAAAAATGGGATTGCAACATTGTTTCAACTGCCTTATAAGTTTTCAATAAGCATCGGATAACACATTTTTCTTCATCTTCATCAAAGTGCCGCAAAAAGCAATGTTTTCATCAGTTATTCCAAAATTATGCCCGATTAAACACAAAAAATAAAAGGAAAATTGATGTCCTTTTATTTTAATTACTAAGGAAACGGATCCAGATTTCAGCAAAAAAGGTGCTCATTATAAGTTTCGCGAAAATAAACGAGAGATGTAATTATCCTCGCTTTAAATAATATGAAATCTTCTTGGAAATTACTCTCCCTAAAATTTATGGTAGCATCCGGGGCACTAAGATCCGCAATTTTACAAAAAGTTACTTCCCCTCCTCCTTAGAAATACCTGCTGGGCAAACAGCATCGGGTGGAATCTTTTAATTTCATTAAAAAGAATAATCCAGAATAGTTTTTCCTTTAATTTCTCAGCCGTCATTTATTCCTAGCGTAACAGTGAGAGGCTCTGTTCCAGGAACAGTTCCCAAGTGGTTTCAAATTTATGAAAGTCGTTAAGACGTTTTTAACTTTCTTCTAACGCAGCGTTTTATTTCCGTATTCATTCCTTCGTGCTTTTTCCTATTAATTATTTTTTTTTTCTTTTTGTCTTTAATATGACAAAAAATGTGAAAGTGAACGTATGTTTGAGTAAGGCGAGTGTTTGTCATGACTTTTTGTTTGATGTTTGGAACTAATGAAGGAAATAATGATCAAATACATGAGTTTTATATTTTACTTACGTTCTGTTGTTTGCAAAGGCTCTCAGCCAGGGGGCGCACCCCCTGAGGTTGCGTGGGAGAATTTTAGCGGATGCGTGAACGCACAAAATAAAAAATAAAATTTAAATAAACTTTAATTTAATAAATATTTTGCTTACATATAGTTTTACCGACTTTTTAAAAAATGTTTTTAGTGCAACTTTTATCCACGTATCCGTATGAATTTAGATGATAAATGAATAAATAAATAAATAAGTATGTGCGAAAAATTAATGAGAGAATAAACCATAGGCGGACTTACGGGGGTGCCAGGGGGTGCGCCGCACCCCCAACATTTTGGGTGGACTTTACGAAAAAAATTAAATTAAAAATTTTTCATCAAACAGCTAGTTGGAATTTTTTTTCCCTTACTGAAATAAATAAATAAAAATGCGTGACTGGATAGAAAATTCTTGCTGAACGATTATTTCAAAAATTAATACAGTATACTCTCGATTACCCGGGGGGTTCTAGGGGAAAAATCCTCAGTTACTTGATTATTGTAGAGCAAAAAATTTTCTTTAAAAACACGTTCCTGAGGTCTATTTTCCCCCGAATTCTTTACTCTAGTACGCGAATCGAGGGAAACAGCCGAAAGCATTCAACTGACGTCGTTAAACACGTTCTTGTACTTTTCTGAAACCCCTAGTTTATTCCCACAGCTCTAACCAAGGGCGTATTTAAGGGGGGGGGCGAGGCCCCCCTTCCGAAATCGAGAAAGATTTTTTCAAAAGTAGGTGTTCGGTTCGTGTTTGCTCAAAAAAAAAATCCTTAAGAAAAAAAGCTCACTCTCTATTAACATGGTTTTCAAATGTGTATGTAAGGGAGGGCAACAGAGGGTCTTTCCCTCCTATACCCCTCCCCCCCTGAAAAAAAATTCGATTTTTTTTTTAAATAAAGGTAGTTAATTATTATTCTGTTAAGGTTTACTCTTAAATTATTTACATACTTTTAGCTTGAAATACATAAATAAATAAATAATTATTGCTAATAATAATTCGTTAGATGGCACCAGCAGTGGTGCAATCCAAGAGGGTCAGGGAGCCCTTGCGCTTTACTCAAGAGAAAAAAGAACGTGTCTTGGGAAAATGAAGATATTTCAATTAGAAAACGCATAGAAAAAATCCTAATCATGTTGAATAGAAATCTTTAAATGAAAGATATTCAACACATGTAGATTATTAATCAGCAAATTACGTTTCTCTCTTTCTTCTCATTCCCGCTTTTTTTCTAGTCAGTCAGGAAATAAAGAGTCTTTAAAATAATGCTACACTCAATAAATTTAAAATAAAGCGTAATGATTCCTCCCCGCAAGAAATTTAAAATAAAGTGTAAGTATTTCTCTCAGCAAGAAACTTAAAATAAAGTGCAATCATTTTCGGTTTTAGTTATTTCACAAATAATTTCCAATCTTTCAGTTGCACAAAAGAAAAACAATTCGAAAAGAGGTATAAGTCCAAGCCGGCCGAGCTGGAAGGGGGACGTAATTTCCAATCTCTTTACCAGGGGTGAAATCAAAGAATAGACAGCCTCTCAGTGGCGGATTTAGGGTAGGAAATCGAGGCCCGTGTATCCGCCAAGTACGAATTCAAAGAAGGCTCATGACCCCCTTAAAGAGTCCAAAGAGATCTTAAAATTTCTCTTTTATAACGTGTAATTTTAATTACAGTTTCAAGACTTCAATATCCAAAAAATTTCGGAAGAGAGTTCTTTTCCCGCTTCTTCTTCAATACCTTGGTCAAACATTGCCTCAAATGGCATTTTAGAGATTTAAAATTCAAACAGTTAACGGTAGTTGATATCCCCTCCCCCCTTACTTTTCTATATTCTTCAGCTCTAAAATGTGTTTTAGAAAAGAGAGAGCTTCCGAATTACAGTCTCCATGCCCAAAAATTTCCGGAAGAGTCCCTAAATCCTTTTATTATCCTAAATGTTGTCACAGACAAAGCCTAAAAGCAGTTGTTCCTATCAAGAATCATGGCTTAAGCGGTGCTATTGAATTATTTTTAAGGGGCATTTTTAAAAGTTTTTGTTTGCTTCTTCTTTCATGCGCGGCTCTCGTTTTTAGAGGGATCTTCGTGGAATTCTTGGATGATAAGTTTTCGCTCTTGAGGGTAATGGGCACCTCTGCTAAAAGTAAAATTTTGAAACTTCAGTTTCAAAAAATAGAGCTTAAAATTGCATTCTAGAAGCTTCAATGCCGCAAAATTTCAGGGCACAGTGCCCGAATTCTGCCTCTTCTCCTGACGGTATTAAAGATAACCTAAATAAAAATGTTTTTAAAACATTGATTTCGAAATATTTCGGGAGAGAGTCCTTGCTAACGTTACTACCAAAGATGCTCTAAAGTAAAGATGGCTTAAGGTTTCAATTTCGAAAATTTTCGGAGGGTCCCTAACCACTTTTTGTATCTTAACGTCTCCAAAGAGAACGCGACATTGCGCATCTATATATCAAAAATCTTTCAGGGGAGGGTCTTTGAACTTTTACTTCCCAAAGATAACTTAAATGAGACTTCAGTTCAAAAAAAACTCATCTTCTTTTCTTTTACTATATCATGAAGAAATATATACTGAGTTGTGCTTCAGTGTCAAAATATTTCAGGAGAGATGCCCCGAGTGTTCTCAATTCCTTTAACGTCACTAAAATAGCCTGAAATTGCGTGTTTAGAATTTAAGTTTCAGTAAGTTTCCCAGAGAAGTCTTGATCCTCCAACGTCGTCAAAGGTAGCATAAATAATTTCAATTTTGAAAAAAGTTTTGGAGAGAAGTATTATAAAAAAAATTCCAGCTTTACACCAATTACTTCCAAATGATAGTGAGTCTCAGCTTGCTACTATCACTATTGAACTACTTTTAAAGTTATTTAAAGATATTTTTGATGTATTTATTTTTATTGCAATAACTTCACTCTATTATTTTACTAGCATTGTTTAAAGAATTATATTTGTATTTTGAGCTTTATAATAGTTTATGTTCCTTAAATTCATTTTAGACAAGAGTCATGAAAATAAATTCCTATTTTTGTACCTTTTTTCGAGCAAATGTTGCTACAATAATATCAACAACATATTAAAAATAACAGTATTTTTATCCATTAAAAAAGGAAAGAATAATAGCAAATAAATCATTACATAAATCAAATAATTATATATTATTCAGTGGGCCGTATAGGAAAATCGTATTCATTGCAGTTGGGTATTCATTGGTACATTGTTAGTTTCTTTTACTTCGAAACAACCATAATGATGATTAAACTTTAAAAAAAAAACGAATATTTTCTGAAAGAATGCCCCGGAGCCTTGTTTGACCTGTGGAATAAATACCCCCTCCCCCCGCAGGTCAAACCCCCAGGCCCCGGCCAGTTCTCCCCCCCCCCATGGGCCGAGGTATTCTGCACCCCCAGAATGAACAGCCTAAGTCCGCCTATGGAATAAACTAGTGAATGAATCACGAAATAAATGAGTTAATAAATAAAACAATGTGTATTAATTATTTAATAAATTAATGCATAAGTGATAATGAAGGAATGAGTAAACTAAATGAACTGTTTCAATTTGCCCACTTACTTTACCAGTTGACTAATTGTATTAAACATTTAAGATCAAAAGGGGTCTATCATGAACTAGATAAGTATTACATAGGACATTAAGAGATAAAAGCTTATATTCAAAATGTTCGTAACAAAACTTTATCATTTTTTTAAAGCAAAATTATTCCTGATTAACC
This sequence comes from Uloborus plumipes, assembly GCA_038373865.1. NCBI lineage: Eukaryota > Metazoa > Arthropoda > Arachnida > Araneae > Uloboridae > Uloborus > Uloborus plumipes. Next base: position 12,666 of record JAXGGA010011100.1, read on the forward strand.
ACAAAATGCTGTAATATGGGAGTCAAATTTTGAAAACAACTTCAGCATGCCTTAAATTAAAATATTGAGCAAAGCTGGACATCGAAAGTGACCTTAATAAATTTTGTAATAGTTACAATATAATAATTAATAAAAATCAGTCAAAAATACGCAGTGGTAGTACTCCGGTGGGTATTGTAAAGTGACTAGCATTTACATATTGGAGTGGCGCAAAATGAAATTAACTTTTTTTTTTTTCGAAAATAACAAATAGGATTTTTTTATTATAGTGCATAATGAAAGTAATGCATTTTGTGTTAAAAGTTGTATTGAATGCTTATTATCTTTCATTTTTTGCAGTAAATTTGCACCTTCAAGGAAAAAAAACAAGTCAAAACTTTGCACTTTGCTGTGAAAAAAAAAATGTTATTTGTAGGAATTTTAGTGTTTAGATATAATTTGTGCAATTCTTCCATTTGATTAAGCTGGAAATAACTATCTTAGAACAATTATTTATTTTTATATTTTCTTTTCTGTTCTTTCTTCTTTTATTCTTTACCGATTTATTTTTTTCCCTTTTTCTTTGCAATCATGTGTGTGTTTTTGATTTAAAAAACACGATAAATTTTTCTAATTAATTGACATGCTAGATTTTTAACATGTTTCTGAATCTTTCTTGCTAATTTGTATTGATGTTTCAATATTCTGCATTTTAAATACATATATAAGCTATTTTTTCCTTTGAGTATCTTATTTAAAATGCTAATAGTTAGGTAGCAATATTATAATTAACTGTCTTTGACTTCTCCAAAATCTCGGTAATTAATTAAGAAATGTCTGTGAAGTTAATTCTGACGTTAAAGAAGTTATCAGAGCAAATCATGCAAGAATATGTAAACTGCTTGCGAAAATTGCAACACCATGAAGGAATCGTCATAATTGAATGAAATTTAATACACAGCTGAGTGATAGTGGTACAAATAAATAATTAAACTTAGTAAGCCAACGAACAATAAAAAAATATTTAAATTAGTATTTTGTGTAGCCACCACGCGCTGCAATAAGTGCTGCTACGCGACGTGGCATGGAGCCAAACAAATTTTTAATGTCTGCCTGATCAAGAGCATTCCATTTCGTCTAAGAGGCATAAGCAACGTCTGATCTAACGTTTATCATAAGCAGATAACCACCTATAACCATACACGCCTTGCTGTAACCGTCTATTTATTCGGATAAATCCGGCGTTCAGAGGGCGCTGCTCAGCGTACGCATATGCTACGCGTCTAAAATTCTAATCATTTGCATATCACACCCTACTTTGCATTTGCTGAAAATTTCAACCCATTTGCGCAAGTTCTTCATGGTGTTGCAAATGTTCACAAACATGAGTTTATTAAAAAATTCAATGTTTCAAACATCGATGTTTTTGGGTAGATATATCTGTAGGTTTTCATCGATGTCAGTTCAGCACCTATCATGAACTGAATACCCCCCTATTTTCCCCTTTTCGCAGGAGACCGGCTTTAGCGCGGTGGTTCCTACGGACCCCCCTTAGCTAATCTGGAAATTGTTTTCGGGAAATACAAATCCCAGTTTCCTCACTGCAAGCACTAGCCTTAGATGTGCTTTTCAAAAACAACAGTAGGTCTAAAAATAGTATACGAAAAGCAGAACGAAAGAAGTAGAAAAAAGAAAACATGGACATGAAAGATAAAAGAAGAAAAAAGCAGAAAAAAAAACCGCTCCTCCGCCGAAGATTTTCTTCGAGAGTAAAATTAATTTTCTTCTTGCGTATGTAGAATAGGGAGTATCACGAAAAAATTTTTTTGGAAATTTAAAATTTCAAGTTGATAAAAAGTTGTCACTATGTTCACATGGTTACCAAAAAAATTTATTTTGAAAAAGATAAATATTTAGCTATGCCGGGATGACCTTGAAGTTTCAAGTTTTTTTAGTAAAACCGATGTTTTTTTTTAAAAAATGTATAAACTATGTGTAAAGCAAAAATAATTATTTAAGTGCAAAAATGGACAACTTAAGAAGTAATCTATCAATTAAAAATGCATTGGAGCTAAAATTGAACTTTTAAGTTTCCAGAAATAGATATGAAAAACCGCACATTTTCGCTAGTCAGTCATATTTATAGAGTATTTACCCAACCTGCAAAATGATTTTCATTACTGTATTAATAGTACAAACATTGAAGAACAGCACTTTGAAATAGCGAGATTGGTCCTTTTCCAACTCCAATAACTGTTTTGCTTTACACATAATTTATACATTTTTTACAGAAATCATCGTTTTCACTAAAAAACTTGAAACTTCAAGGTTATCCTGGTTGACCTAAATAATTTTCAATTTCAAAATAATTGCCTTAGTAACAATGTGAATTTAGTGACAATTTTTCATCAACTTGAAATTTTGAATTTCCCAAAAAAAATTTCCGTGATACATCCTATAAGTAAATATTCTAAAAATATGACTGACTAGTAAAAATTTGAGTTTTTTTGTAACTATTTCTGGAAACTTAAAAGTTCAATTTTAGCTCCAATGCATTTTTTTTATTGATAGATTACTCCTTTAGTAGTCCATTTTTGTACTTAAATAATTATTTTTGCTGTGCATATAATTTATACATTTTTTTTAATCATCGTTTTAACTAAAAAACTTGAAACTTCAAAGTCATCCCGGCATACCTAAATATTTTTCAATTTCAAAATATTTTTTTTTTTTGGTAACTATGTGAACATAAGGACAACTTTTTATCAACTTTGAAATTTTGAATTTCCAAAAAAATTTTTTCGTTATACACCCTAATGTAGAATGGTTTCTGAATTTATGTTTCGATGCCTTTGGCGACTTTTTGTGTTAGAGATTTTAAATGATTCTTCTTGTGGCAGTTACATCTCTCCCACTATTTTATTATTACTATTTTATTACTATTATTTTTAATTTCCAGTTCACTTGAAAAAGTCGTACATTGTTTGAAGTTTCTTACCATTTTCTGGAATCTGTAGTTTCTATGAAATGAAAAAAATGTAGTACATTAGAAAAAGGTTCAATGACGACTTTGGCAACTTTTAATGTTGATCTTCACTGGCAAATTTCGACATTTACAAGATTTTAACCAAAATATCATTCGGGATTTTGCCGCAACCATGTTGAAAGCTCTATAATTAGCCAAAATGCGAAGCAGATTAATGGAGTTACAGATTAGAACTTTTGGTCTAGGACATTTTGGGCCAGTCATTTCAACGTTTTTCAAGGGGTCACAATGAACGTACTCTATATTTATTACGTTAAAAAAAAGTCAATATACATGTTTACAAGTTTAGATGAATTATATTTCTTTAACACAAAGTAAAAGAAGAATTGAATTCTTTGAGTCGCTGGGCAGTTTTGACAGCAAATTGATTTTACGGTACGAAAATTTTAGTGCTTCATCAATTGATTTAATGTTTCATCTAGCAAAAAGGCGTGAATTTCGTCGGTAGCTTCAGAAAAAAAGGAACCAAACGATTGAAATCACAAAATCATTTTGAGCTTTTCTTTCTTCCAAAATTTGTGCAATAACGATTTGTTTGATCAGGATTCACAATGGACTAAAATTTCTCTATGGCACTTGACGTTCTTTTTGGACTTGTTAAAAAGAGAAAGGAATAAATAAATATATAAATAAATAAAAGCGAGAATAAAACCTTAAACTGTTCTCACAGAACTAAAAAGTGTGCGAAACCGATTGTTTCAGACATTATTTTTTTTCTTTGAAATAATTGATGTGCACTTACATTCGAATTCTCTTCTCCTTTTTTATAAACTTTTTGCAGTAGATTTAAGTCAACGTTACTTAGTTCCACTTTTTTTTTAAAATCAAGTTATTTATTTCCTTTTTTGAAAGAAGATAAGTTGATAAAAATGGTAAAATGAGCAAAAATACACCATTGAGTATTTTTTAAATTGACCCCAATTAAAAATACTGCGTATTTCTGTTAAAGGCTCAATTGTTTCGCTTTTTAAAATCATAAAACTCTTACTTTTTTCGCTAAAATTACAAAAGCAATTTTGATTGACATTTTATTTTCGTATATTTTTCCTTTCTTTTCCTGCTTTAAAAAAAAATTGTTGCGTGTTAATTTTTTTGTAATATTACATAACTACAACATTAGGCGAGAAAGAGCTCGCTAAATGTTATGTGGAGTTTAAAATATAGGTGGCAGCACTGCACTCATTCAATCTGATGTAAAGAGATAAGTTGAATTTTCAAGGTTAATCGGAATAATGGTTTACGTAACTTATAGTTTCTTTGGAGCAAGAAAGCGATAAGCACCCCCCCCCCTGGAAAAATGGGAAGCCACTGGTTTAAGTATTCGGTTTCTTTTTGAGGGAAATTCAACTCTGCTAACTGACACTTAACAAAATATCTTCTCTCAAAAATGAAAAAAAAAAAAAAAATGTTCTGATGCTAAAAACATGATTACGATTTTCTTTTTTTTTAAATTTACTTTGAGTCTCAAAAAATGCGTTTGATTTACACAGAAGTGGAGGAGCCAACTATTATTATTCTTCAAACTCTTGAATTATCTCGTGATTTGTTTTTTCTGTTCAAAAAGATGTATTACTTGTGAAATATGCGTGTATTTTCAAAGTGTTAGTTAAAAAAAAAGTTTTTTTTTACAATTAAAAATCGAAAATATTTTTAAGAGTAAAAAATAATTGTTCCATCGACAATTTTATTCTAATATTTTACCGATCCATCATCCCCCAACCCCCAAATGCAACATAATGTAATTGTGCATGAAAATTTTAATTAATCAACCCCACATGTGGCACTTTTATTTTTTTAGCCAGTTTTAATCTTTTCTTGAAGTTAAAGTACTCCATGATCAGGGGCGGCCTTAGCGGCGGACATTCTGGACCCCTGTCCGGGGCGGCAAATTTTAGGGGCGGCATTTTGGTTTGAATACTAAAATAAATTTTCTTCAAGGAAAGAAACGTACAAAAAAATTTAACAAATTTGATTCTTTTTACACTTAGGAATCCTGAAAAGTATGAATGTAGCGATGTTTGCGCGTGTTATTTTAATGTATCCATTTCAAGACAACGTTTTCGGCTATTTCAACATAGCCTATTAAAACAAACGAATATATATTTATAAAATAAACGAATATTTAGAAACTATAATTGTTAATGGAGACATTTAAAAAACAAACTAACTACAGCAGATAACTTTAAGAACGTCAAGATTTTGAAATTGTTGAAAGAAGCTCGGGGGCCTAAAGCGTAGTTTTTTTTTTGGGGGGGGGGGAAATCTCAATTCATTAAATGAAACGCCGAATTTTACCGAACGAATAAACGAAAAAATAACAAAATGTGTGCATGCATAAATACTTACATCTGCTGAGAAGAGATATAAAACATCATTGAAAAATAAATAAATAAATAAATAAAATAATGCATGATTGTATATTACAAAACTGTCTCACTATTTTCAAATTTTCCGAATCATTAGTAAAAATTTGCCAAATATGAAATTTTTTTGGAGATCATAGTATCCTCCCACTGGGGTGCATCTGATACATGTTTTGTAAATTGTGTAGATAGAAAATTGTAGAGAGAAACAAGGCATATAAATGCGCTTGATCTAGCACAAAGGTTAAACTTAGATTCTGGGAAACCGTAGGGTTTCTTAGACATTTAAAAGTAGCTCAGCTAGTGATCACTATTTGATCAATCATATCACCAAACTTTTAATAAAATTACAATTCTTATAAAAGAAAAAGATTGTTCTTTAATATTTCCAAAGCATTTCTTAAATATTTTCCTACTCAAAAAGAAAAATTATCTTGGATCAAAACTATACTTTATAACTGACACCTCCTAGCTCTTGATAAAAGAAAGAGAACAGCAAATTGATGTAACTATTGACAATCAATTGAAACTAATTATGCATTTTTAGAATGACATTACACAGAATCCTGAAATTTCCAAAAAAGCTGTGAAACATTGTTAATTGTTTCAACATAAGTGGGCAAAACATCTTTCGCTTCCTGTGCTATGACAAAAGCAAAATTCAGAAACAGATTAGAAGCTGAAGCTGACTGCTTACGTTGCTGATTTAAACAATTATTCCAGACGTGATAAATACTTTCCAATGAAAAATAATCGCAGCCAAGTTATGAATTAGTTGAACAGATTGATTTAAAAACTGACTCAGAAAGTTTGCAGGCTTAAAAGTCAAAACGAATTTGAAAGCAAAAAAAAATTTTTTCTTAATACTCCTACAATACATTTACAAATACATAATACAGTTTCAACGATACATTACCTGGTATTTCTGATATAGCAAGCAAATTATTAATCTCTCATAAGTTGTCATAAAAGTATGCATCAGCTACAAGTGTTATTTAACTGCATTTTTTAAATGCTAATTTTACAAATTTTAGATAATTGATTGAATTTCTATATAGACTTAAAATTTTAGGACGTGTTATATATTTTTAGTACTTACATAAACCCATTAAAAAAACAATGTTGAGAGAAATCTTTAGTAATATCTATATTTCTTAACTTAAAGCAGACGTTTCTTACAAAGTTAGTGCAATCTGTGAAACTAAGCAATTCAGTATTCAAATGCCAGAGGCTAGAAAGTGCAAATAAAGTGCCTTAAATATAATTGTTCTAGATGCATTGAAAACAATTAAATAAATCTTTGAAACTCTTTGATAAGTGCTGCAACTTTATTTTTTATCAATTGTCTTTATGGCCGGGATGTTACCAGGGGCGGGTCCAGAACAAGCTCTCGGAGGGGGCCATCCTCTGTGTATGTAAAAAGGGGGAAGAAGGGGGGAGGGATTGGTTTATAAAAAAAGTGCTTTGGCAAAAACTTCTTCAATAGCTAACTATGAAATTTCATACATTAGTCATAAACAAAAGAATGCGGTTAAAATCTAGATTTCCTAACATACAAACATGTAAATTTACTTTCATTTGCAATTTTAAAGCAAAATAAAAGTACAAGACAATCACAGTAAATATTAGCCAACATTAATCCATGTCTAAAATTTAGTGAGCATTGTTGAAAGTATCAGTTGATGTATGACTGAAAACAACCAAACAAGTTATGGTAAATACTTTAACAAAAAATAAAATAAAATAAAATTCGTGTTTAATTAAGAGTTTGAAAAGCCAGATTATATAACTTTCTTCAAAACATGAAATTTACTTATATTAAAATAAAATAATTTTGGAAAAAATAGAACCGACTTCAGTTGGAAATTGCTCTAAAAAGTAAAAAATAATTGTTTTCTTTGAACACCATCGAAACTACTTTTAAACATAAGTTTTGAAGTCGGCGCAAAAACAATGTATAGAATCATACGCAACTATAATTTTCAACTATATACATTTTAATGGATCCAGGTTCTTTAAAAGCATTCGCATACATTTCATTCATTACCACACATTAGTGTAATGGTACAAATATTCTGCTTTTAATTTTCAATGGTTTCTCTGAAAAATGTTGGCAAAATATGGTTAAATATCATTTGACCTATCGTTTTTGCGCCGACTTCAAAACTTATGTTTAAAAGTAGTTTCGATGGTGTTCAAAGAAAACAATTATTTTTTACTTTTTAGAGCAATTTCCAACTGAAGTCGGTTCTATTTTTTCCAAAATTATTTTATTTTATTCTTTTTAGTGTAAGTGTACTTATGAAATAAGGTAATGTTTCCATTACGGAACTTCACCTAATTTTTTTTAAGTAAATGCTCCATAAAATAAACTGAAAAAAAAGGAAGAAACTATCAACGCGTCTAAAATTATAAACGATTGACACTAAAAAATAATCTTTGTTATTCTCTGGTACGTATTTGTGTACTAGCTTAATCAAAGCCATTTAAATATCAACGGTTTGTCAACTAATTTATATTTCAAAGCAATTCTAGTTTCTCGTTGTTCATAAGATTTTAACACATACTACGTAGTACGTACGTTACCGCTAATGAGTTTCATGTTAGATTTAGTTAAGCCTTGGTTCAAATTTTTCATCATGATTACTTTTAATATTGCTGTTGCGAGGCAAAACATTTTTGCAACAATGAATTGAAAATTTAATCATTTAATCGGGAAATGACATGAAATTTACTGTTTTCCATAATAACTTTTTTTCTAGTGAACAAATATCGTCATATGAGTATATGGTACCTAAGTTACACCGTCTCCTATCGATTGAAAAAAAAATCGTCCAAATCGGTTCAGTAGATCTGATGTTATGTGCGAACAAACAAAAAAAAAACATACGCTTTGAATTGATAACCTCCTCCTTTGTTGAAGTCGGTTAAAAAATTTAAACAAGGAAAAAACGAATGCTTAAAAAGAAAAAAATTCCACCAAATTAGAAAGTCGTTCTTTTTTCTGTTTCAGCTACAGATGTTACTGTCTGAAGAATTGTTTGAAAAGGCTGAAAATATTTTTAAAAAAACTAGATTTGCTTCTATGTAAAAAATAGTGGTACAGTTAATAGAATTTTAGATATGCAAGACCTAGTTTTCATTTTTGAAAATTTCTCTCCGCTCTCGGAGGGGGCCATGGCCCCCACAGCCCCTCCTCTGGACCCGCCACTGGATGTTACTCTTCTGTTTTTTAATCCTGCACACCATTTTCTTTAAATCATTCAATGCATTTTTTTCTATTGATCATTTTACATTAAATTCAGTGTTATGTTAGTCGGTAGATTGGAGCGACGATCTAACACTAACTTTATATCGAAAGCCAATGTCAGTTTTCTTTTCTCCTCCCAAGCTCCTTTTCCTTGTCGATTAATGTCACCGATTTATAGAATCACAAGCACAAGCAATTTTTATTTAAATTGATTTTAGTTTGCAAAAGAAGGTCTAACTTTTAAAAGGTATTGTTTGCCTATTTTTCTCCTGTTATTTTTGTTGTCTTAGTGACATTTTAAAAGACCTCAAAATGAAGAATTTTATATTTATTTTTCCAAATTTTTCCCGAGGGAGAAACCCCCAACCCCCTGAATTTGCAACTATTCTTTTCTTTATGAAAAATAGTCACCGCATCATTTTCCTCATACTCATCCCTCTCCAAGGTCAATAGAAATGAATAAAGTAAAAATAAATGAAGACAGTATGAAGTGCAAAAACGGGAGGGGAGGGGGGGGGGGCAAGAGCTTCTGAAACATTGAAAAAAAAAAAAAAAAGGACAAAAAATCCTACAATATAGTTTTAGGGATTACCCTATATATCTAAAATAGCTCAGGGTGATATTCGGTTTAAACCCGTCCCTGAATATAGGATTTTATTTTGTCACAGTTTTTAATTCACAACATCTATTTATTAAGTTGTATTTATAAGCAATTTATTTCTTTTCGAACTTTAAGAGGGGTGGCATTTTGCATTTTTGTCCGGGGTGGCAAAACTGCTAGGGCCGCCCCTGTCCATGATCATATAGTATCTAATATTTTAAGAAACATTAGAACGTGCGAAGATTGGGAAGAGGGGTGGTTGGAGAAAGGCATTAAAAATAATGTACAAAAAAATGTGTTAAACGATTTTGTTCAATGTTATTTTGAATTTCAAAACATAAAAATCAAATAAAATAAATTATCATATTTATAAGCATAAAAATCGTTGAAAATTCATTTTGGCAATAAAAATGGACACATTACTTTTTCTGCCCCAAAAGCTACTTTTCCCAAGAATGTGTTATTTACTCCAAAAAAATGCTGTATATCTGTACGTATATCTGTACCATATATGATGAATACGTTCAGCAACAGTCTATAGCACGGTGTTTCTCAACCCTTTCCAACCCGCAGACCAGAAAAAGCTCTTGAAAAAAAAATATGGTAGTGATGATGTGATGATGATAATGATGATAATAATTTAACATTAAAAGAAATAAATATGTAAAACCATCTGCAACGCTGTGCTTTTGCTCTGTTTTTTATTATTCAGGGTGTTTTCTTTCTTTTTTATTAAAAAAAAGATCGATTCGGGGATCATTAGGAATTTGAAAATGTTACAGTTAATCCTTTTTTCAGAATAATAATAAGGAATAATTCAATTTCATATAGTGAAAATTGCGAAAAAAGTATTTAAAGAAAACATAAGCAATATTTATGAAAATTTTTCGAAAATGAAAATAAACATAGGGAATATCATAAAAAATTACGAAAAATAATCACAAAATTCTAAAAAAGAAAAAAATTCTCAAAGTTCTTTCTTTTTTTCCTGTCAAATATTTTGCGAACCCGTGCCGATGATGGTTTGGTGCCACCGGTGCAAATTCCCGATATGCATTTGCAAATTGCCAGTAACAATTGCTTCAGATGTGGGGAAATGCGTTTAAGTGGTTAAAACTTTCTTCATCAAACATACATACGATGACCATTCTCTTTTCCTCTCCAAATGGGACACTTAAAAATTTTTGGGAACTACGTGTTTATAAAAAAGTCTCCCATTTTGAATAACCTATTCTTTACTACAGAAAGTAACAGAAATAATCAATTGTGATATGTTTTAATGCAGGAATTTCATTGCGTACACTAATGGTTCAGAATTGATGTAAATTAAGAAATTTCTTGGCAGGATTTCAAACAATTTACTTCCACGAGCACCATTGCTTTAAGGACTGCGATTTGTAACTTCATTTTCGCTAGTCCACTTATTATTTCCGAGTGGAAATTCGCTTTCTTTTGGTGCATTACCATTGTGTCAATAAAAAATGTATCCATAGTTATGCGAAAGTTTGTATGATTTAAATTATTCGAGTGACATTGCCGAAACAAGTTCCCCCCAATGACTCTTGGTTGAAACATTCTCAGTGTTTCATTTTGTCAGTTCGAAAAACGGGATATTTTATTGTCCCACAATTGTGCGTTGGGACAGTGAGACGGGCAGTTTGAAAACGGGACGTATGATCACTTTTAGACAACCAGTATTTAAAAATCAAGGAAAATTATTGCTCTTAAAACTGGCTAATGTAAAATTAGAAGTTTTTCAAGTAATAGAAAACAAGAACAAAATAAAATTGAATAACTCAATAGATGCGTACACAAATGTAAACAAAATCAAACCTCAATGAAACCTCAACTGATTGTAATTCAATAATCATACTAATGAACTTCTTAGAAAGAAACCCAAACACCAGACCAAAAAGCCCTCTAAACCATAAAAAGTAAGTACGAGCGAAAACTATTTAAGTATTCAAATATTATTCAAATATTCACCCTTGCGATTTTTCTGGTGAGAGCAATTTCGAGACTCTTCCGACAAAAATTCGACATCAGAAAGTTCCATCATTCATACAAATTCAACGGGAGTTACTTCAAACCACTACATTCAAATGTGATTCAAACTAAATTCGCTTCGCTTGTGCATGAGGTTTTTTACTTCCTTGCAAAATTATTTTTTTATCTTCATCAAAAAATAAATAACTAATAAAAAAATAAATAACTAAATAAATAAATTCATAAATAAATAAACAAATAAACAAATAAACAAATAAATAAATAAGTAAGTAAGTAAGTAAGTAAGTAAGTAAGTAAGTAAGTAAGTAAGTAAGTAAGTAAGTAAGTAAGTAAGTAAGTAAGTAAGTAAGTAAGTAAGTAAGTAAGTAAGTAAGTAAGTAAGTAAGTAAGTAAGTAAGTAAGTAAATAAATAAATAAATAAATAAACAAGTAAGTAAGTAAATAAATAAATAAATAAATAAATAAACAAGTAAGTAAGTAAATGAATAAATAAGTAAATAAACAACAAATAAATAAATAAGTGAATTCATAAATTAAAAAAAAAATTAAAAAAATAATTATATGAATTCAGACTTCTTGAATTCAAGTTAGGTATTTCGCAATCATGAACTGCAATAAGTATGCGTGTGTGTAGGACATGGAGGACCTCCACTATGAGGGTGAGGACTTCAGTAGGGGCCGGTGGATCTCCGAGGAAGTGGAGCACCGTCTACCCACAAGCGGATAGGCTCCAATCTGAAAATTCAACCTCGCAGAAACTACTGTCGAAAAGGAAAATAAACAGCAATTCGCCGTTTTGCTCAAAGCTGTAAAATTTAGGGAAGGTAAATAAAAATAGCAATTGTTATAGTAAAGTTATGGTAAAGGAAAAAAAATGTCAGTATCAAACTTTAGGTCCTTCCCTTCATTTTGGTAGTCTTGAGGGAAAAAAATGTGCTTTGTGTCTAAGACTCTTTGAGGTTATCTGGTAATAAAAAAATTGACTTTATGATTGTTTGTTAGTGAATGAGTCATGTTTAAATTTATCCCAGAACGTTTTCATTTATCCCAGAGACCTGGGGGTAAACGGAAACAGAATCCCCCCCCCCCATGCTATTGATATCGGTATGTAGTCGAAAAATAGAAAAAAGTTTATAGTTTAAGAAGTTCTACAGGGTGGTTATAAACTAACGTGAGGTGTTTGGAGCCCTCTAGTGTGTGAAGTACTGAGGGAAACATTGCCAAATTTCATGGGCACCCATATTAGACCATAGGATTTCGATTTCTGAAAAAAAAAAGTTTAAAAATGGCCACCAGGGGAAATTTTGGCGCTGCAAAAATGTATTACTCTGATTGTTGAAGAATTAAATGCTACGGACAAAAAATTCAACATTTTATTTGCAGAACTGGCTTTTTTTTTTATCGCAAATGTAGTTCAATATGATCACCATTGTGAAGTTGCAAGAACTGGATACGAAGCACAACATTTTCCACGGCAGCTCGTAACATATCAGAATTGAGTTCTCTGACTTTTCAAGTTACAATATCTTTTAAACTTACTATATGAGAAACATGTCTTTGATACACAACACTTTTCAGCTATCTCCATAACCAAAAACCACATAGATTGAGATCGGACGAATTTGGGGGCCATATCGGAAATTCTACGGCAATCATATTAAACTTCATTTGCAAATAACAGTCATTTTTCTTTGCGAAATTGCTTTGTACAGCATTTTTCAAATTTAATTCGCGATATTCAGAGTAATACACTGTTACAGCGCCAAAGTTTTCTTCAGGTGGAGATTTTTCAAACTATTTTTTTATTTCCAAAATCAAAATCCCATGGTCTAATGTGTGCGCCCATGAAATTTGACAATATTTTGCACAGTACTTCGCGCGCTAGAGGGCTCCAAACACCTCACGTTAATTTATAACCATCCTGTACATCAACAATTCAATCTGCGGTTCAAGCCTCATATGATCAGCTGAATCCTCTCTTCTTATGCATCCTCCAAGTCATTTTAAAAGAAAAATGGAGTAAAAATTTTAATTACTCTCTAATTTTGTGTAAAATACTCGTTCCCACAAAAGTATAATTTACATCAAACTTGAATGTCCCGAAAAAGTTAAGTGGGGGGTCAAAATTGCAATGGACACCGGTTAATTGAATCAGTGGTTAATGGAATCAGCCGCTTTAATGAATCAAAATCTAAACAATATCCAGCTTTATTAGATTAGCTGCTTTATTGATGCAGTAGCCACCCCCCGGAGCAGCAACAACGTGACGCTGAGGCATCACGTTTGATTTCACGTAGAGTTTTGAGAAAGCCTGCAGACTATTTTTTAGTCGGAACAAAAAAATATTTTTTTAAAGACAAAAAAAAAAAAAAAAAAACGTACATTTCAGCGAGTTTTGTACGCATTTTCTGTGATATTATTTGACTAGTTTTTAACTTCAGCGTTTTATTTTTAATCATTTTTTGGTGCTGAATTAGATTTTACAATGAATCTGATGTGGGCTCATCTTGTGGACTATTTTCGGGTGTTGAATCTGCTTAGCACACAGCAGAAAGAAATTCTGCCTCCGTTATAACTTTATTTAAAGCTTATTTTGAATACATACAATCAGAGAATAGTTATACTGTCACGCTATATATCATATGCTGATAAAAATAAATGCATATAATATGCCCATCAGAACAGAAAAAAAATAGTTTCCTAGATTCTTCTTAAGTCCTTTTCAGAATTTTTAGAATGAGTCTCAAATGCTTTCATTTCTGGCTGAAATTTTTCCACTGAGTTTTACTACCAAGCTTCGAACGCAAAACGAGTCGCTCCAAGTATATCTATCTATTCAAATGGGATCTCTATACATTTCGCTTCGCTCGCCAAGGGAGATCTTAGCTTAAAGATTCTAGATTTTTTTTCAAAAGAAGTGAAAAACTTTCAAGGAATAAGAGGATAAGCGTAAAAAATCTTTTTTTTTTAATATGTGCCAGCATTCAATTATTTGAGTGTTTTTCGTAAAAACTCACATTGGTTGTTGGGTTAGAGAACCTGCGAAATGTTTAAAAAAAAAAAAAAATACTTCACAAAAATTTCTTGTATCTACTTATAATAAAGCAGAAAGTTTGGATGTCTGTCCGTCTCCCTTTCTTTCTGTCGGTCTGTGACGATTCTAGAACTAAGACTGTTTTATCTATTTTTATGAAATTTGGAACAAAATAAGTTTGCAGCATGGGGGTGAGAATCTCGAAGCGTTTTTTCGAAAATTCGATTTTGCTCTATTTCTACTTTAATTTTAAGCTCATTTTCCCATAAACTGAATATGGGAGAGAAATATTTCATGCCCATTTTCAAGTTTTAAACCATTCAAAAGCTTGTAATTTTCTGGATAAGATAAAATTTGTTCTAAGTTTCTACAAGCTTTTGAAGAACTGTAAGAATTGTTTTCCAGATTTTAAAAATCCGAGGGTTACCTCAAGCAAGTCAAGCGATTTTAAATAATAAAATTCGAGAATAAAATCAAAAATTATAGATGAATTGAAATAATTAACTTAACGAAAATTAATTTTTCGTTTTGTTATCATGGTTACGTCTTTTAATCCTTTTGTTTCTTTCGTTGTTTCAAATAATTGTTTTTAGAATGTATTTTATTCTGTAGCAATCCGAGCGGCAAGTTTTTATGGCTTATTAAAATGAGTACTGCTAAATAAAAGTCATTTACTTTTATTTTCTCTATTTTATGAAATCATGTAATCGGTAAATTATTGAAGTATCGTATAAATAACGGAAATGCAACATTCTTTCCAATATGCTCAATTTCGGAAAAATGCATTATTTTGCTGTTTAAGCAAGAAAAGGAAACTTCCTTCCTATTTTAAACTTCAGTGAGACTTCTATTGGTTTCTTTCGATTGGTATTTTTTCTTTAAGCAACAAATTCCCCCCCCCCTTTTTTTTTCTTTTGTCTTACTTTAATACTTTTGACAAAAATTGTGAATTCTTTAATTCTGCGATATCAGTTTATTACTACAGATACTAATTGAATCGTTTGTTTTAAAAATCAGTCAAAGAACAAAATTTTCAACTTTGAGAAAATATTTATAGCATGGCTTTAAATTATTCAATCGCGGCTACGACACTTTTTACTGAAAGAATACATCTCAATATACATACATTTCACTTTAAAATGTTAAAACGTTTATGAAAGAAATTTAAAATAAAAGTAAAAATATGCTTTCGAACTTTTAGAGCTTGTCTCTTGACTGGTTTTTGAAATAAACAGTTCAATTTACAATATCAATATTTCCTTTTACGCACTAAAGACATTTCAGTTTAAGCTGATTGGGGGGGGGGGGGGGGGGATGCTTAATTTTCCTTTCGTTTGGAATCTCTACAATTTCCGGTTTGTTGTTAGAGTAATTATCACTTGAATGCATGTACATCACATACTACATGCTGCGTTTTTTTGTTTGCAAAAAGAAATAAGTTCAAAACTGGCTCCTAGCTAACAGATAAGATGCATATTGTTTTAACCTATTTATGCCCAAGTTTTTTTTAACAATTTTTTTCAATTTTTATCTGCTTAAAACTCTCACTTGGAATGGTTTGCATACATTTTAGGAGTAAAATAGATCGCCGTTGCAATATTTATTAAGTTAGTTAACGTCCTTTTTATGGGACACTAGGCAAATATGTGAGCAAAATACGACCTTACTTGACTTTACTTTTGCAAAGTAACATTACAGAAGGCATCTGTGATCAATTTTAAGCAAATCATTTTAAAATAGTTTAATTTTATGAAAAATAAGTTCGTAAAAAAAAACTTACTTTCTGTGGCTACCCATGCTGGATCGTTGCTTGACTGATTTGTCTGAAAATAGCTGTCAATAAATAAACTCTGATGTCCAAATAGTGGCTCTAACTGGTTTTCTCAATAAGAAGGACTATTTAACTTGTGAAAAACAGCTTTAGTAAAATGATGTACCCATTACAGGTTTTTGTATGCAGTAACTAACAAGCATCTCGTTTTTATACTAGGGTCACCTGGGGTAATTCCTGGTCAAAAAGCATTAACATCCAATTATCACAAAATCTATCTAAGTTAGAGTTACAAATTTTGGTATGGAGGAAGCACATTGGGATGTCCATCGAATAAAATATTCATGCTATCAACAATACATAATGAACTTGAGTAATTGTCGTTAATTAGTGACCAGGAATTACCCCAGAGATGGGGTAATTCCTGGCCACTTACGGGGCAATTATTGGTCACTCAAATGATTGATGAAAATGCATACATTTTGTAAGCACATTATTAATACAAGTTATTAAACTAATTAGATAAAGAATTTATTTATATATATGGCTAATTAAACAATGTATTTAGTTTTTTTAAGGAAGAATGCAATTGTTTTCAACATAATAGCTTTACTTAATAAAACTTAGCCAAAATATTTTTTATACACTTTGTATGCAATAGCTATAGCTTTTATATCTGTTGTGAATGAATCTTCACCTACCAAATAAATAGGTCCATAAAAAATATGGTGCACATGCACCATACACACTGAGCACATGCTTCTGTCTGTTATGAACAGGTTAAGGTGAACAGTTAAGTGAATAGTACAATGCAGTTACAATTAAGCATTTTTCTTAGTATAATTAAGAATAATTATTAAAACTTATAAAATAATTGGATGAAATGTAACAAAGAAAAATTCAGCATATTGTATATACTTATCATTAACAGATAAGAATGTTACATTGTGGTTACAGTTAACTTTGCAGTTAAGGCTCACAGAGTTACATATAGTTTAAATCAATAACATATGTCAATAATAGGTGAAATAATAATCCATAAATGTTAAAAAAAGGACTGACCAGGAATTACCCCACTGACCAAGAATTACCCCAGTAGCCAGGGGCATTATTTGGAGCCTTCCTGCAAATTATTCAAAACAATAATGGTAAATCCAAAACTATTTTTCAGTAACTGACATGGTACCTAATTCAACCAAAAAAACGAAAAAGAAAAATATTCAGAAGTTTGAGTTTGATCACGATCTTTGTACAAATGTATCAAAACTAAGGCCAATCTTGTTTTACGAAATTTAACAAGCGATTTTAAAAAGATTTTTTTTTCAAACTAAATACACAGTCAACTCATAATTAAGTAATGGATTGCAATGAAGATAGTTCAGAGTACCTCTATGATTTTTTTCATTTTGCTGAAGGATTATTAAGACATAAAAAGGACTGTGACCAGGAATTACCCCAGAAACTTGCTGACCAGGAATTGCCCCGGGTGACCCTACTGGGTATAAATGGGTTAACTGCTCTTCACATTTCCTACAAATTCGATGTTTTAAAATCTTTTACCGAGAGCACACAAAATTGAGCCACACTCTTTATGCAACAATGTTGTTTTGGTTTTCTTTTCTTTTCTTTGCAAAAAATACCGCTGTTGACGCAAAAGAGGCTAATCAACTGGTAGTAAAATGTGTGCAGGGATGCAAATATAACGAAAGAATGCAATTTTTCAAAAACAAAGCAAAGTTATATACAGACGAACAAAACGACCTTTTAATGTTTTACAACGGTCATGACTGCGCTTAAAGATCTTTTGTTAATAAACTATAATTATAATAATGACTTTTAATCATTTAACCTCTTTTGCTTAATTAATTATTAAGAGATCTTCTTTTTAATTGAATTTGTGGTTTCTACAACTATACAGAAAGATGGACTACATAATAGTTGACTTTCAATAAAAGTCTTTTTAAAAATGTATTTTCCTATCATCTCAGAAAAGCAGTTCAAAATGGCTAACTGGCTATTCCTTCTGGTTTTGAGCTCACTATTGAAAGAAGGCAAGTTTAATACACTGAACTCTCACTTATACACCGCCTCATTTAAGCGCCTTTTTTCACTTATACGACGATTTTGAATGGTCCTAGCACATTCCATAGCAAAATAATGATAGTTATCATTCGTTTATGCGTCGCTCTGAAGACAAATATTTCACTTATGCGCCGAATTTTCCGTAAAATGTAAAAAAAAAAATATATTTATTTTCTTTAAAAAATAAGCATTTTTTTTTTTTTTTACTTTCTTCTTTAATCTGCCACCTTTATTGCTCACAGAAGGCATTTTTTCCACATGAACTAGAGTTTGGAGAGGGACAATTACCTATTATGGATCGTTTTAAAGAGAACCGTTTGTAATTAGGTATTCTACAATTTTTGTTTTATTTTTATCATTGTAGTTACGTTACAATATTTGCCAAACCGTAGTAATATGTTCTTTGTCTATAGAAATATTCTTATTCATTCTCTCATTAACCCTCGTGGGTTCCTCCCATTTCAGTTACACTCCAGACCCTTGGGGTCATAAACGACCCCAATGCTTCCTTTAATTAATTTATTATGATTATTGAATGTTACATGCAATATTTAAGTTCACACACTTTTTAATGCTAAAAAAATAAAAATAAAAAGACACAATTAAAGTAAAATTTAGTTTCTGCATTAAAAATTAAAATTTTAT
Organism: Uloborus plumipes; assembly: GCA_038373865.1. Classification (NCBI taxonomy): domain Eukaryota; kingdom Metazoa; phylum Arthropoda; class Arachnida; order Araneae; family Uloboridae; genus Uloborus; species Uloborus plumipes. The sequence continues at coordinate 31,444 of JAXGGA010011100.1, forward strand.
AGCAAAACTTACAATAACTGTAGATTTATTTACAACTGTTACAGATCTGAAAAAACATGATTTTTTGCAAGGGAATTTCAAACACCTATGATATTTTTCGATGCATTTTCTGTCCAGTTCTCTTGGACAAAAGTTGCAACGTCCTCTTTTTTTGGCATTCTGGGGAAGTGACCCCAAGGCTCTTGTGTACAAATAATGCAATTCGAGAAAAATAAAACAGAATAATAGCATTATTTTGAATAGAAAACTAGAAGAATAAAAGCCACAAAATGTCATTAAAAACAAATGGTTGATTAACAAGATATATTAAACAGAAATTGCATTGGGGTCACATATGACCCCAAGGAGCCCACGAGGGTTAAAACCTATATTGTGTTTTAGTCCTTTAAATAGGCTTGTTCACTTATACGTCTCTCTCACTTATGCGCCTTTTTCTGTTAGTCCCTTGGGCCGGCGCATAAGTGAGAGTTCACTGTATTAAACCAGAAATTTTCGGTACAACTCAGTTTATCCGGATTAAGTGGGACCGAAAGCAATCCGAATAATCGAAAATCCCGATAATCCAGGTGATATCGATAGTAATCAAACAAATCCTTAAATAGGCAGACTTTTGCTTCTTTCTACATAATGATTCTTTTTTCAATTCCTGCTACATCAGCTCACAATATCTACTATTTATTTTTGTTTACATATCTTGTTCAAATTTTGTAACTCAGTTTTCACCCACTTTCTGAGATTGAATCCTATCAAGTTTGAAATGCGACCTCAGACTTGATGAAGCTGAAATATTCTATAATCAAATCAATTAACTAATCATTAATTATTAGATTTTTTGCAATTTCAAGCAACATTTTTTTCAAAAATCCTCTAACATGAGGACTAAGCAAAATGCTTTAAAAAATTAGAGTTTAATTTGTGTCGAAGCCCCTCATTTTTCTGCATCAGATACATTTTTAATAATGTTTCAAAGTAATCACAGAATGTGATATATAATTCTTTTTTAACTAATTTTATGCTAAAATGTACGCGAGTCTTCAGTTGGAAATTCATTTCTGATTACGATCATTGTTGAACGATGTTTTTATTAAAATTTATCTTCAATTTTCAAAGCAATGTAAGTATGGCAATTAGTATATGCACGGCATATTACAAATTGGAGAACTTTCAATGTATATAAATGCTGAAAAGTATTGCCATAATTTTTTTTTGCTTTCGCATAGGTAGGAATCGACTTAGAAAAAAAAACTTTTTTATATTACTTTTTAAGATTCATGTGATTACAGATTTGCCTCATGTTTTATTAAAATAATCAGAAAGAATATATTGCTGATTTAATAGTTGTGAAACTCACAGGAAAAATCCGAAGCTTATTTTGAGAAACAAAATGCGTACATTTGTTCCATTTAATGATAAAAAATTCACATTAAATAAAAAAACAAATTTTAGATCGAATAGCCTACGACCTCTACAATATACTGAAAATTTCAAAAAGAAATTCATTTTAACATAAATAAAGTATTGAATATATGTTTGATTCTTTCTAGCTAGCAGTAAGTCATATTTTATCATACAGAGAAGGTCGTCTAGGTCTAAGTGCAATTTCATTTAAAAGAGCTCATAGCATCGTAAAAAAGGCAGAATTTATTAATGAAAATTAAAACGCTTTAGATGATAAACATAATCATTTTTATAATAATATTCTGAGAACTTTTACCGTTCTGAGTCAGTTTTTTGGTTGGTTGAAATGAAAAAAAGTGCAACAACAACATGAATAAATACCCTCAACCAATGACAAAGACATAATTTTCTAAACCTTTTCATTTTGGAAACGTATGGAGGGAAGTTGTAATTGCTAATTTTTCCAATAAAAATATTTCTAAACCTTATTTTCAAAACGAATTAAAAACAAAAAAGAGCAGTCATTTCATTGATCGGACTTATTTATTGCATTGCAAGTTTTCTTTTCCAAGTTTTGTCATAAGACAGCCTTTCTCAGTAAAAATTTCGTTTAGTAAAGTGTTTCATCAGTTTCATCAGGCACATTGCTTATGGCGTCGTTTCTGTGCAAGTGTATGTGCGTACGTATGTATGTGTATATGTATGCACTTATGTATATGTATGTATGTATATGTGAGTACGTATACGTATGCATGTGTACGTACGTATACGTATGCATGTGTATGTATGTATGTAAGTATGTATTTTTTAATATGTATGGAGATGAGATATTCGTCCTGAAAAATTGGCAAAAAATACTTAATTTTTCTAACGAAAAAAATATTTTTTATACTAATATTTTCATTGAAATTAAACTCCTTTAGGTTAGTTTATACAAATTAAATCATCGGAATTTACTTTTGATTGTCGAAAAAAAAAACAGCAATCTTGAAATATTTTATAGCAAGATTTGTCCGAACAAGTCATAAACAGCAGTCCCCTTTCTCAAATTGCTTCTTAACTTCTTGATGTTTTGATTCTGCAAGTCATTGAACCACGATTGCGTTTAATTTATTGTCAACGAAATATGAAATGCATTCAAATTTCGCGTCTTAATGTCGTCAAGAATTCGCTCCCGAACAAGCCAAGAAAATGAGAGAAAGGAAAACCGCTTCTCGAATTGATATTTCGGATTGATATTGGAAATTCTTTGGCGGAGGACTTTGTTTGCTATTGTGCCAGAATGATAAACTCGGAATAAAACCTCTCACAGGCAAACGCACCCGATAGCAAAATTTATATTTGAATAGTTCTGTGTGTGGAAAAACCTTGAATTTATTCAAGTTGCTGAAGCAGACGATTCTTTCTCGAAATAACGAAAATTCTTGTCTTGGAGTGTTTTTTGCATACATGGATAGAAAAATAAATGTGAAAGGTTAGGACTAAAACCTTGTACATTTTCTATATAAACCTAAGTTATTACATACATGCATGCACAATACATACATACATACATATTCATTCATTCATTTATTCATGCATGCATGCAAGCAAGCATACATGCATGCATATATACATACCGTAAAATGGGGTGTATAGGAACAGCGGGGTTAATCGGAACAAAACTTCCCGACCGTACAAAGAAATTCTTCATAAATATACCATTGGGTATTTTTCGCCATTAATTTTTTTTAGAAAGGTAAGATCATAGGAAGTAAGAAAAAAATACTTTTGTCACTCTGGCAACGTTAGTGCCTTATAAGGAGGGCTGCACGTGGAATGTTAGAAAGCATCACGTTTTCATAGACTGCAAAACTTCATATGCAAGTACAAACCTTCTTAAAATTTAAACCTAAGAGTGGTATGTTTCAATTATGCATGTATCTGATCAACTGAATACCACATTAGATTTTACATTTTTTAAAAAGTGTGTCATAAAAACGAAGAATACTGAAAAATGACATAGGAAAAAAAATTGCGGGGTGTATCGGAACACTTGGTTCTGTTGTTCCAGTTCAAGCTTATTTAAAGGAAACTGTTTTAAAAATCAAGATTCTAACCCCAATTTCTCTAGTCAAGACAAGAACAAGGATTTATTACTGTTTATCTCTTCTCGTGAGCAACTAGATCTTCGAATGACAGAAAGTTGCATATTTAAAAAGATTTTTGCTCCACTTTTTTTACCTAAAATACATGGGGGAAAGTCATACAGACTTTATGTAACAAAAGTCCAGCACACAGACCGTGATGAATAAATGGGAAAATCCCACATTAAAATCCCAAATACCCAGAGATACATAAGTAGAGGGTGTTTTTTTTAGAGGTATAGAACTTTAAGTTGGCAAAACTTTTTTAACTGGCGGCCATTCTGTCAGCTGTAAAGTGATTTATGTTTAGTTTGGTTTGGCATTTCAACATGAAGCCACACGATCACCTAGCAAGGCGTGAATTAGGTGAATGGGCCCAAAATCAAGATTGCCGTTGATCCCGATTTTCATAAGCGAATTTTGTTTAGCGATGAAGCTAACTTTTGGTTGAATGGATACGTCAATAAACAAAACTGCCGTATTTGGAGTGATGATAATATTTAAGTGTATGTTGGGACACCGTTACATCCAGAAAAACTGACTGTTTGGTGTGCTTTATGGACTGGTGGAGTAATTGGTCCGTACTTCTTTAAAAACGATGCTGGCCAGAACGTTACAGTCAATGGTGACCGCTATAGAACCATGATTACTGACTTTTTCGTTCATCAGTTGAACAATTATGATGTGCAGGAGCTGTGGTTTCAACAAGATGGCGCAACATGTCACACAGCTCGTGTCACAATTGATTTATTGAAGGATACGTTTGCTAACCGCACAGTTTCACGTTTTGGGCCCGTGAATTGGCAATCAAGATCGTGCGATTTAATGTCGCTTGACTATTTTCTGTGGGGTATGTGAAGTCGCTAGTCAACGCCGATAAGCCCACAACGATTGACCACTTGGAGGACAACATTCGCCGCGTTATTGCGGATATACGACTACAAATGTTGGGGAAAATAGTCGAAAATTGGACCTCCAGATTAGACTACGTCCGAGCAAGCTTTGGCGGTCATATACCAGAAATCATGTTTAAATTATAATGCCAGAAGATTATCTTTCGAATAAAATAAAGTTCATGTTAATTTTAAAAAATCATCTTCGTTTTATTCCATTTCAAAGTTCTATACCTCTTAAAAAAAACACCCTTTACATGCATATACACATGCATACGTATACGTACTTACACATACATACATACATATACATATACATAAGTGCATACATACATACATACATACATACATACATACATACATGCATGCATACATATATACATACATACATACATACGTGTGTGAGTATATCGATTTTTGTAATAATTTTTCGTACTCAAAAATAGACTAGGCATTAAGATTTGTTTTTTAGTTGTCTTTTTATTTTGCTAGTTCTAAAGTATTTTTTTCCTTATAGAGAGGTTCCTTTGCTAGAGCAAGCCACAGGTGCAAATTCTTCACACAGAAGAAAAGGCAGTATCAATATTCTTTAAATTATGTAAAAGAAGATTTCTGAATAAAATAAATATGTTTCTGTCTTTTTCAACAATTTATTTCGCTAATTTCTTCTGGTGAATTGTTAATTAAATTTTAAAACATAGCATCAATTGTTCTTCAACGAAAAACAAACGATGAGAACATAGCTGTGTATTTCAGAAATGAAGGAAAAAACGAACAATCATTTTACTTTGAAAAATTACTAGTCTACTTTCGTTGGCTTTCAAATGTTAATGAATATTTCACAGCTGAACAATGAAGAATTTGCAATTATAATTAGGATTTTAGTTGCGGTTTAAGTTAAAATTTCTGTCTTTTAAAAGCGCTTATATTTAAGAAAGGAATTGAATAAATTGTCAACAATATTTCAAGGTTTTTGTGCATTTACTAAATTGTTTGGAGAAGTTAATTTAAACATTTTTAAAAGCAAAAATTATTTTTAATGTAACACTGGTTCGGTTTTCCAACCTTAAGTGAAATAAAAAACGTTATTCCAAATGTAGTTAGAAAGATAGAATTAGTTATGTAAAGTATAATATTAAGTTTCTGAATTTGCAAGCATTATTATTTCGAGATATTGAATAAAGTTCTTTTAGAAGGAAGAATATTTTGTTGCACGAGCTGTAAAAATATGCTTGCTTTTTTAACTTAATTAAACATTTGCTTTTGATAATATTACAAGAAGTTCTGTCAAGAACTAAACGAGCCTACTTTCCCGTACATCGACATCGGCATTCTAGCAACTGATCAATATTCTCTTGAATATCTGAAACTGAAAATTATGTCAAACATACCTTTATAGCACTTAAAGCTGATTTCTAAAAGTAAAATATACCCCTCTCATCAGATGAAATGGACACGTAAAAAGTAAATAAAAGAGTAAATAAAGTTTTGTCGCACTTTTTAAAGAATGTAACTGTTATAGGGTAGACAGACCAGTGAATGACCACTTAAGCAAAATTTCATTTTTAAAAAATCGTAGTAATTTTAAATACTGTAATATTTTGTTCGTGACAGTTAAATAGTTTTATTGATCTATGTAAATGCGTAAAAAAATGATGGAACTTGAAAGGTACCGCTTCCGGCTTTTTGGGGTGTTCGAAGGAAAAATGGCGCAAAGACCCAGTGAATGACCACCTCTGACCCAGTGAATGACCACTGATTTGACCAGTGAATGACCACCTTAAATTTTGAGTTAGAAATACTTGAAGTTGGTTTTAGATATTTTCACTTTTGTATATTTTTATATGGCATGTAGTGATCCATTACTTTTAGTGTTAATTTATGTATTACATTTCGGGTTTATTTATTTATTTATTTATTCGAACTTTCTTTTACATCGTAAAGGTAGTATTGTAATCGCGGAAAAACTTCCCCTCAATTTTCGATCTAAAATGTTTTTTTAATCACGCATTAATGAATGCTGAATAGTTTTTTCGGTCTATTTGCACATGCATTTGTACCTACGAACGTATGGACAACAGAAAAATACATGACGGCTTTCTACGTATGTAGGTATGTATTCATGTTTTATGTATGTATCGCGCATAACTCAAAAACTATGTGGCGTAGAAGATTGAAATTACGCATGTGAACTTTGAGTGGGGTCTAGTTATGCGCATATCCTTTTGGTTACATTCGAATGTTCCCAAGGGGTCTTTCATCTTGTTTGGGGTAAATATGTTAATTTCAATACAGAATGAATGGATGTTGTAATTTAGCAACCTCATGCTGATAGATCGCTTTACTTCTGGTCGCCAATTTTTCGTCGCCAACTTGGCGATATATTGCCATGTTGGTGACAAAAATGGTAAAAAAATGACTGTTTGTTTTCGAATTTGTTTTTAATTTTTGCGCTTTCGGCGATATTGAGTGAAGTATTCACTGAATAATGTTAAAATTGTGGATATTTAAAAGATGAATACTGCAAAACAGCTCTTGCATTAGTTTGAGACAAAGTGGGAATTGTAACTGTTTGAAGTGTTTACTTTATCCCTCTGTGGCACTATTATATTGTACTATGTTTGTTCTTCACACACATTCCATGCAGTTTTATGCAATTTTAGATCACAGACGCTAATAAAATTACATCAATTTCCTTTACATTTGAAAGAACTACTCTCCACGTTTACCATTTCTTTATATGTGCTGGAAAATGTCTAAAATGCTACGCACAAAAGTTATTTGACCTCGTGACCCTGTCATCAAAATATTTTTTGTAAAAACTGAGTGTATGTATGTATCAATCTATGTTTTTCTTACTTCTCCCGAAAGCCAGTGAACTGAACATCGAACCAGGTATCGAAAGATTCGAAATTTTTAAGTTCATATGTTTGGTTACTTTACATAATTGTCCGAATTTATTAAGCAGAGCCTTTCATTAAAATGTAAATTCTTAAGCAGGTCTGCGTCTGCAAGAGCAAATTCGAATGGAAGAAACAAAGGGAGAATTTGGCACAGTGCTAAATTCTCTGGTTCTCCCCTTCCAAAACCAAGCTTTCTCTAATTCTCAACCCCTCTCTTTATCAAAAATTTTCAACACAAAAGTAGCTTGTAGACGGGAATGTCAAGCACGGAAAGCGAATAGCTTAGGTAGTTTTTTGACGAAGGAAAACGTCAATCTCAAAAAAGGCTCTTAACGAGCCTCTTCTAATATAAAATGCATCGGTTCAAGAGGCCACCATGCAGACCACCGTGAAGCCCGCGAAATACATTGTTGAGAATGAAATTGTTCTAGTCGTGTGCTTCACTGAAAACCCGAAGTACGCCGCCGAAGGTGGTGTGCATCAACCTGCTGCAGGCGGATTGCACGAGCCGCCTTAGTGGCAGGTAAGGTTTTAAAATCTGCCGAAATGTTTTTGAAAATATTCCAAATTTAGCGAGTTTCAGTGTAAAACGACAAAAATCTTTTACGTGATTTGTAGATAGTCGTCATGCACATGCAAACGGTTAAAATGGGTGATCAATTTCTCGACAAGTCTTTAAATTTAACTCTTTTTTAAAAAACTTCGCCAGACTTTATAAAATTATATCTCGACATTGGGCTGACGAGGGCAAATAAATCCCCCCCCCCCCAAAGATGTCTTGATATGTTCTTTCGATTGCTAACTATTTAAACTTTTTGCATTATTACACTATTCGCATGATGGTTCTCTGGGCAACCGTACCTAAATATCGAATTTTGTCTGAATGCTGGCATTACTTCTAGAGAGATGACAGTCAAAAACGTGACGAAAGGATTAAAAACAGGAAGCGAACATATATTTTTTGAAAAACTGAAGTGACGAACAACTCAGTGGCCGTTCAGAGGGGTTGGGGGGTTGTCACTGCAAGGGAAATTTTTAACATTAGGTCCATTGGGTAAAATATCCGTGCCACGAAAAATTGGCCGTTAAGAGGGGTCTCCGCTTAGTAGAGGTGGCCGCTCTAAGAGGTTTTCTGTATGCTCAGCTGTTAATGTGCAAGATGAATTAAAGCAATAAAAACCGCAGTAGTTTTCTTTAATTTTTCAAAACAACATTAAAATCCCAGTGAATGAACAGCTGGTCATTCACTGGCTTTTCAGAGTTTTTCTGACCCAGTGAGTGACCACCCCGTAAAGCTAAAATCTACACATTCTATAAAGATTGAAACAATTAAAATCATACCCTGAATATACATACTAAATGATTCTTTTGTATAATTAAAAAAAATAATTTATAAATACACTTAATGCGAATCAAAGTAGTTGTATACACAAAACCATCCTTATTATTTAGAACAGAAAAAGAAATGGCGCACGGCTGTAAACATTCTATAATTTTTTACTAGAAAAATACATGACCAAAATAATCAATTAGGTATCTAATAGCTCAGAATTTGAAGGAAGAAAGTTATTGAAGCCAATTTATCTAAAAAAAATAATTTAGAACCTTATTTTTTAAGAAATACTGCGAAGTGGTCATTCACTGGGTGGTGGTCATTCACTGGTCGGTATACCCTAGTTCTTCCGTAGAAAAATTTCACAATCGTTTTCAAAAGAAAAAAAATCTCTATCTCTATCTCTTCTCTTCTCTTCTCTATCTCTTCTCTATCTCTTCTCTACTAATAATAAAGCTGAAGGTGGTTCTGTCTGTCCTTCTTTCTTTCTTTCTTTCTTTCTGTCTGTCTGTCTGTTACGCACGTAGCGCCAAAACCGTTCGGTCGATTTTCATGCCACTTGGCACAAAATTAGTTTGTAGCATGTAGTTTTGCACCTCGAAGCGATTTTTCGAACATTCCATTTCGTTCTTTTTCTATTCGAATTCTTAGAGGAAATTCGATAAAATAGGGAAGAAATATTCCATACACATTTTCAAGTCTTATGTCATTAGAAAGCTTGAAATTTTCTGCACAAAATGACGTTTTTTCGAAGTTTCTACGATCATCAGGAGAGATGTAACAATTGTTTTTAGAATCCCGAAATTCAAGGCTTACCTTCAGTAAAGCAAGCCAAACGATTCTAAAATGGCTTTGCTCGCGAATAAAATTTGTTTGAAAATAGAGATGAAATGAATTATTTTATCAACGGAAATCAACTTTTCATGTTGTTACCATGGTTACGTTTTTATTTCGTTCTTTTTCCCTTAATAATTTTAAAAATGTATTTGTTTTTGTAACAATCCAAACTCCAAGCCTTATTAAAATTAGTCAAATGAAATATTAAAAACCGTGATAAGATGGCACCTGTCAATCAAATGAGAAATCGAGTCATTTCCTTAAAATACAGGATACCATTCTAAATTTATCGTCTGCAAAACATATTTTACTTCATTATTAATTTATTTCAATATAAATTGCAGCAAATGGCTTGAGTGAACGAATTTAGCTTTTAATTTATCGTTTGCTGGTTGATCTTTGTCGATGTTTATTGTTTTTATTATCATTGTGAAGAATAATGCACGAAATTTCTATGACTAATACTTAAAATTTTTAGGATCAGTTGAGTTTAAAAAAAAAAATTGCTCCAAATATACTTTTGCAATGTGATTATTTATTGTTGGACTGTAATTTGCAGCAATAATTGCATTTAATAAATAATGAAAGACAATATTAAAAATTATTTTTTTGGCGACTTTTTTACAATTTGGCATTCAATTCTATTTCAGTATATTTACTTCTATCTTATTGCGATATTGCAACGTTCTTTCTAAAGTATGTCATTTCGGAAAATGTATTATTTTGTTTTTGAAGTTAGGAAAGAAAACTTTCTTCTTCTTTTAAACTTTGGTAAGATTTCTGTTGGTTTCTGTGAGCAACAAAATTTTTCTTATTTTTTCTTTTGGCTTATTTTTGTGCACCTATCTTTGGGGTTGCATTTGAATGTCCCCAAGGGGGTGATTTACCTCTTTTATGGGGTAATCAGGGCTTTTAATGCAGACCAAAGTGATATGAATTGGCGCGACCACTTGGCGATATCTCGCCAAGCTTTTGGTCACCAAGTGTTTGACGCCAATTTGGCGACATATCGCCAAGTTGGCAATAAATTTAGCGAAAAAAAAATTTTTTTTGGGTTCAATTTGGCGCTATTGGCGATATTTTGCGAAAAACCTACTGAATGATGTTAAAATCGGCGATATTTAGGAGATTAATCATTGTAAAACATTTTTTTGCATTGTTTCGTGGCAAACTAGGGATGCAAATGTTTGAATTGTTATCTTACTCACTTCAAGCACTATTTTAGCACTTAAGGCATCTACTAAGAAATTTACACGTAAAAGGAAGTAGTGTAGGGTCCATACCAAATTTTTATATCATACTTTGAAGGAATTATAGTTGAATTATAACTAAAATAGAGTATTTTTTTTCTGCTATATCATTTTTTTACAAATGAACTTTTAATTTTATACCACGGGCAAAGCCGTGCGGGTACCGCTAGTTAATAAATAAAATAAAAGTACAAAGAACATCAAAACACATTTTATCAAAGAAAGAAAAAAAAACCTCGTTCGTTAATAAAATGTTAAAATGTAATTTTATTTTTAATCCGTTGCCAGTTGTTAAATTTTTCATAAAGAATATGTGCTCTCGTGAATGAAAAATTTTTGTAAACAAAAAAAATCGTCTGCCGAAAAAAAAGTAATAATAATAAATTAAACAAAAAAAATGAATAAATAAACAAAAAATCATCTGCCCAGTCAGTCATTTTTTCTGAGCCTGCATTTCCGCCATGTTTGCGGAGTCGGAGTCGGAATCAGAGTCCTCACAGAAGATTTTTCAGAAAAGTACTTTACATACATTTTTTATCAAAAACGTTTTCTTACAAAGTTAGTTTGAAGGAAATCCGCCTTTAAGTTCAGAATCAACATTCAATTTAAATTTCCCAGTAGGAGCTCATGTTAAATTTTTTTCTGAACGGTTCTTCATTGAACGAAAAATGGTTCAAATTGAAAAGTGAAATGTGGGAATGAGTCTCTCCGAGATCTTTCGAACGAAAAAAGTTTATTCAATTCGGACGGTTCACTTAAAAGTTATTAAGTGGAGAAAGGTTGCTTGAATGGTTCAATGTTGAACGAAAAAAATGTTCAAACTGAAAATTTAAATACGGAAATGAAGTATCCTTGCCGAGATCTTTCGAACTAAAAAGAAGTTTATTTAAATCGGACTGTTCACTCAAAAGTTAATAGGGGTGAGAGCTTGTTTGAACGGTTCAATGTTGAACGAAAAATTGTTCAAATCGGAAATTTAAAAACGGGAATTAAGTATTCTTGATAAGATCTTTCGAACAAAAAAAAAGTTTATTCAATTCAGACGGTTCATTTAAAAGTTATTAGATGGGGAAAGGTTGCTTGAACGGTTCAATGTTGAACCAAAAATGTTCAAATTTAAAATTTAAATACGGTAATAAAGTATCCTTGCCGAGATGCTACGAAAAAAAAAATGTTTCAATCGGACTGTTCACTCAAAAGTTATTAGGGGTGACAGCTTGTTTGAAAGGTTCAATGTGAACGAAAAATTGTTCAAATCGAAAATGTAGATACGGGAATGAAGTATCCTTGAAAAGATCTTTCGAGCAAAAAAAAGTTTGTTCAAATCGGACTGTTAACTAAAAAGTTAGTATCGCGGGACAGGTTGTTTCAACGGCCCAAAGTTGAACCAAAAATTGTTCAAATCGAAAAATCAAATATGGGAATGAGCTGTACTCGGCGAGATCTTTCCAACAAAAAAAAAAGTTTGTCAAAATCGGAATGTTCATTCAAAAGTTATTAGGGGGGGGGGGGGACAGACAGACCGACCGACCGACCGACCGACACACAAATTCCCTATCTCAACACCCTACTTTCAAATTTTTAATTTTTCGATATTTATTTCTTTTTTTTTTTTTTTTGTTTCTTTTGGACTTGGCGATATTTTTTGAACTTGGCGACATTTTTTGGACTTGGTGA